>VCAZ01000082.1:1995000-2167500 GCA_005784505.1 Bagarius yarrelli | reverse complement strand
TAGAGTTCACAGTTGGTAAGCTGTGTTCAATTTATTTACATCCCATGGTTTCTTCTCCGAGGACCGTAGGCTGTGGAAGAGTGTTAGAAAATAGTGGTCTGTTACATGAAGCATTTGATTAATGTCCAATTTTTGGATCATCCATAAACCTGTCAGATGTCCTGTTGACCCTTGGTAGTGTGATGCTCATATAAATTTTTAATCATCTTGACGAAAGAATGAATTTAAAGAGGTTGTTGACTCATGTCAGCTAGTTACTATTGGCTGTAACTGTTACTGACATGTACCAGCATGACTAAGAATCCTCTCAGAATCCTGTTATGCTAGGCCGTTAGGTAGCATGCTCTGATTAGCCGTAAATATTTGAAACGATTATTAATAGAAATTAAAAAAACTTTCAGAAATACAGTTAAATCATCTTATTCTGTTAGTGTTTGCTGTAAATATTACTTTCAGAAATCCTGTCATGTTAGTATGCTGGGAAGCTAGCTAGGGTTAGCTATACATTTTACAACCATAATTTTTGTATTTTTTTACGTTATATTTTTAGGCATTTTTATTGATAGGACCGAGAGATGAAACAGGGGAAAAAACTGGAAAGAACCCGAGTCGGAGTCAAACCCGGTTCACCAGAGTGCAACTGTGTGTGTTGAGGTGCGACTGGGGTTTGAATCCGACTCGGGTTCTTTCCGGTCTCTTCCCTGTTTTGTGCAATCATTATTTAACAGAACTAACATTATCTAACAAACAAACAATATTTAACATTATATAAAATATTTACCATAAGATCCTCCAAAATTCTGTCATTTTTGGTAGCTAATTAGAATTAATTGTAAGTATTAAAAAAAGTATTAAGATGATTAAAAATCTTCAAAAAAAAGTGGATAGCAGTTAGCACTGTTGCCTCACAGCAAGAAGGTCCCATGTTCGATTCGTTCTGTGTGGAGTTTGCATGTTCTACCTGTGTTTGTGTGGGTTTACTCCGGGTTCTCCGGTTTCCTCCTACAGTCCAAAAACATGTATGTTACATTGATTGGTGATTTTAAATTACCCAGTTGAGTGAGTGTGTGTGTCCCTGTGATGAACTGGTGACCTGTCTTGGCTGTCCCCCTCCTGCCTTTTACCCTTTTCAGAGACGGCTGCGATAGACTCCAGCAGATCCCTGTGACCCCGAATTAGGGAATAAGCGGGTATAGAAGATAAATGAATGTATCAACAACATCGACAGCTTAAATTTTTTGTATAAATAAAATAATGTGCTTGCTTCACAAAGGTTAGCCGTGCTTGTTATGTCGTTTATCCTCTTAAGGTATTAGAAGTGGGCTTTAGGGAATACATATGTACACATAATAATAAGCCTGCAGCTAAAAGTGAAGGAGCTGTAAATGAAGATCAGCGTACAAAGCCCAGGGGCAAGATAAGTGTCAGAACTGTCCAAGTCAATCATTGTTCATTCTCACTACATCTGCATCTCTTTCTCCCTGGAACATTGCCCGCTGTGGAATCTCTCTTACAGCATACACTCACACACTCACAGGGACCCAAAGGAGTGTTCTTTTGCAGCCCTATTATTATTTATTAGTGCTAAAATAGAGCTGGACAGTGGGGCTGCTTTTTGGATATGAATTATTCCAAACAATCATAAATTAGGATTAGGAAAGGTCCACTAGCCGGAATCGAACCCAGGTAGCCCAGAACACCATTTGTTAAGGTGTTGGACTGCTAATTGGAAGATCGGGGTTCGATTCCTAGCACCACTAGCTTACCACCAAGTTACCCCTAAGCAAAGCGCTCAGTTGTATAAAAAGAGATAAATGTAAGTCGCTCTGGATGCCGTAAATGTAAATGAAGTAGCATATATGCTGACATGCTGCCCATTAGGTTACCGTTGCATGTTTAAGCTTCTGTTTATGTTCATGAGTCTGTAAAGTTGGAACTGTATTTTTCTAACCCTGAAATATGCTGTATTTATTCAATGAGTGGTGCAGCGGAATGCTGGGCCTATATATGGAAGTCACTCTGGATAAGGGTGTCTGCCAAATGCCGTGAATGTAAATATATTTTGTTGGAAATGAAATAAAAATGCATATGATTGTTGTGGCCAGGTGTTATAGTGCGTTTGTCTACATAGTGTCTGTTTTAAAATAAAATCTGAAGTGACAACAATAGAAATCTAAAAATATTTATTTATTTTTCCTTTTTTAAATGTTTTTCAAGAGATCAGGCATGTTTACACAACCTGCAATCTGATTTTACTAAGTTCCAGTGTTCCTGAATGCTGTTTGCACAGTATTTAATAAAATGATGATAATGCTTAGACAACCCCACCAAGAGCCTCAATAAACAAGGCATTTTTTTCATTTGTTCACAGGTGTTAAAGTCGAGTTAAACTGCATTTGTACAAATGGAAGCATCTGATAAATGACCACATGTAAATATAGTTAGTGCAAAAGACTTTCATCTCACTTTTCTTTTGTTTGTTGATCAGGGTTTTTCAGGTTCTGCACAAACTGGCATTCATTCCTTTATTTATTCATCTTCTATAACAGCTTATTCCCTAATTCGGGGTCACAGGGATCTGCTGATGTCTATTCCAGCCGTCTCTGAAAGAGCGAAAGGCAGGAGGGGGGACACACCCTGGACAGATTGCCAGTACATCACAGGGCCACACACACAGACACTTAAACTCACTCCTATGGGCAATTTAGAATAATCTGGCTATCAGCACTCTGTTCTTTTTTAGATATATTTTTTAGCTATTTTGCCTTTATTGAGCAGATATTCGGTACGTGGAGTGGGAGGGATCAGGAAAAGTTTACATCGAGACGGATTTAAACTTTGGTAGCCGAGAGCGCAACAGGGCTTAAGTATGTTGATGCGCTACACCATGGGTCACCAAACTTTGTACTTGGAGTTTAGCTCCAACCCTAATTAAACCCACCTAAAATGGCTAATCTTGGTATCTTTCTAAAACTTACAGGCATTTGTGTTTAGCCAAGTTGGAGCTAAACTTAGCATGACGCCGGCCTTCCAGGACCAAGTCTGGTGATCCCTGTGCTACCAGAAACCATTATTTTATTCTGTCCCGCAGGATTTTAGTGCACACACATTGTCTAAAGCTAAACACTTTATTTACTTGTTTAATAAGGACACGTGTGTTGTTTTTCAGTTACACCTCTAACAGGTTTTTAGTCAGCTAGCTAGAGTTGGCAGTGCTATTACAATTATTAAAAATGACTGGACCATTGTTTCTTTGTATTTATCTCTCTCTTTCTCTCTCTCCCTCTCTCTCTCTCTCTCTCTCTCTCTCTCACACACACACACACACACACACACACACACACACACACACACACAGACAGACACACACAAACACAGGGCCCAAAGGGTTGTTCTGCTCCAAAGCCTCCACACTGCTGCTTCTGCAGACCCATAATAATTTATCAATGCTAAAATAGCCCCCGACAGCACAGCTCGGCGGTACGATTCTGCTACATCCAAACCCTCCTCAAAAGAGGAATCAGGAAAAACACCTTATTACATGCTGTAATGTAATGAGAAATGATTTTTCTCTGTGTATGAAAGTATAAGAAGTCTAAAGAGACAGCTAGAACTTGTCTTATTTGCGGCGAACAATTTAACAAACAATTTTAATTAAAATGCAAAAAAAGATGAAGAATGTTGTCAGGAAATGGGAGACTGAGTTCCTTCTAGCACAGACTTTAGAATCACTCATACAGCCTGTCTGATTAAAGATTTTATGTGCACTGGGGTTAATTTTTTTTTTAGTAACCTTTTAGCACATTATCATCCATAATAAAGACATTAAACACCATTAATAGCTGTGAGAAGATGTATTTGCTTCATAGTTCCACTCAGCTGAGTTTCAGTAACAAGTGTTATAGACTTATAAGACTTAATAATATATATACTAAATAAATAAATATATCTAATTAGTAAAAATATGATAATAAGATGGTATTGTACTTCAGTTTAGACATTTTTGTATATGTATAATACATTTTTAAGTGTTAATTTATAGTTGATAAATTCTGTTAATTTGATAAGTTAATAAATTTAATAAACCAACTTCATATGGTTGAACTCCATAGGACTTGTTGTTTTTATGCCCCCAAGGGGTTTGGCCCCTGCTGCATCCCTTATTTTTTTGTATTAATTGTGTAAAGACTCCATACGGCAGCTACAGGACATGTAGACACATTATTAAATAGCATTTCCAACCGGCATTTACTTCACATATAAACCATAAAGTGACAGTGACTGTAAAGTCCAGTAAACAGGCCAAAAAACAAAAAACGGGAGTGGGATGAAAATGGGAGTCATTCTTCTGGGATTGGGACAGGATGGAATTTTCCCCCAGGTTTTTTATGGGATTAGGATGGGACAGAATTTTCTTTTGTGGAAGTGGGACAAGAGAGGTTTTAAAAAATAACTCTACTGTGCACTTGAAAATCTGTTCACTTCAAGAAGCAGGACATGAGGGTTAATTTTTATGCAGCTCTGCCAGCTAGAACCACTAAAGTCGGGGTTAAATTAGGACTTTGATTGCTTTGGTTTTGTCTTTGTCAACAGCTTCAAGAAGCACAGCAGTTTATTAGAATTCAGCATTAAGTTCTGGATCTGTGTGTGTGTGTGTGTGTGTGAATGTGTGTGTGTTTGTGTGTGTGTGTGTGTGAATGTGTATGCCATGCACTACTAAATTTGAACTTCTAATGTCTAGTTTATAGAGGTGACTGTTAAACCTGTCCCTGCTATATGCTTAGTATTGAGCATATAAAAACATCATACTTATACTGCAGCATGGAACAACCTGCTGGTTCGTCTGGCCAGAAGAAAACCTGCCCCCAACTGAGCCTGGTTTCTCCCATGGTTTTTACTTCATTCTATCACAGATGGAGTTTTGGTTCCTTGCTGCTGTTGCCACTGGCTTCCTTAGTTGGGAACTTTTAATTTTAGTGAGTGTTTACTATCGTCCTTTTATTAACAAACTATTCTACTATTTTATTCTGTAAAGATTCTTTGACACAGTCTTTATTGTTAAAGCGCTATTGAAATAAAGGTGAATTGACCTGACCACACAATCAAATTCAAAAATGCCCAATTGGGAGGGGAAACTGTTCAATCTGACAACTGTGGCTGATGATGTATCCTGTTTGCTCGAACAATGACCCAAAACTTACCAGTAAATTCACCAAGGACTGGCTGAAAAATAGGAAATAGAGAGTCCTGGCATGGCCGAAATCAAAGCCCAGATCTGGATCCTATTGAGTTGCTGTGGGGCGACTTGAAACGGGCTGTGCATGCTAGAAACCCCTCAAACATCTTAAAGCTGAAAAAATCTGCATTGAGGAGTGGGGCAAACTTTCCTCAGACCGATGTCAGAGACTGGTAGATGGCTACCAGGAGCGTCTCATTAAAGTTATTTCAGTCAAAGGGGGTAACACTGGCTATTAAGGGGTGGGGCGTCCTAATTTTTCCTTAGTTAGAATACACATTTTTGTTGAAATCTTTTGTTCAATGAGTAAAACTATGTTGATTTTTGTTGTATACCTGCAATTAAGTCACCTACTAAAGAACTAAATAGTTAATGTGATTACAGTGACCTAATTTTGGGGGTTTCTGTATGGTTTTCTGTCAGGTGATGTGACAATTAAAGAATCTTTCCTATTGTTTCCTGTTTTCTTATTCAGTTGTTTTTCCATCTGCTGGTTTGGTTATGAATATTAATGTAGATTTAGCTTTTATCCTAATTACAATTATTTTTTTTTTTACCTGCTTTCCACTTTTAACAGTAACCAGATTTAAATTCTACCTTATACTGTATGTGATCAGCCCACTTTTAAATCGTGGTTAGAAGAACAACACACATCCAGATCAATATAAAGTTCTCTCCAGGCTTTTCTGATGTAATAGAGTGCATCACTGCATTACTCGCTCTTCTTCTCGCTCACACTCATTTATTTTCCCACTCTTCTCAAATAGTGTCGGAAACACGAGTGCTCTATTGATTATTAATTTAATGCAATGCTGTAAAGTGCTCAGATGGGTTTTTATTACATTCCGGCAAAGTCCATCAAACACAAAGAGTGATGATTATTAGAAAAAAAATTGCTTAACTTTAGTTCATCTATTAAGATCGACATTTTCTAAAGCACATCTTAGTGCCATGAGGTAATCTAAGCTTTCTAAAACTAAAATCGGAGAAAAACTTATTTCCAAAGCAAATTTAATTAAAAATTTCATTCAGCCAATTGTGAGTCTTCACATAGCTTGTAATTTTTAAAAAGCTTCCGGCTTTAATGTTATTTCACGATTCAATCCAATTCCAATTCTGGAAGTCACGAATTTTCTAATCTACACCTTTTTACCAGTTCTTCTGCTGTGTTTACATCCTTACTTTTGAACCAGAATTGGAGTTTCTGTATGACATCATGCATCTTAAAAAAGATGATTTGGTTTCATTAATTTTCTTAAAATTGTGTTCAGGATGAAGAAGCTCTGAAAGATACACCAAAATGTCCAATTTATTTATTTTCTATACCTGCTTATTCCTTAATTCAGGGCCACAGGGATCTGCTGGAGTCTATCCCAGCCGTCTCTGAAAGGGTGAAAGACACGAGGGGGAAACCCTGGACAGGTCGCCAGTCCATCACAGGGCCACACACACACACTCACACTCACTTCTATAGGCAATTTAGAACCACCAATTAATCTAACATACATGTTTTTGGACTGTGGGAGAAAACGTCAGATTATTATAACGATTATGAAGAACACTTAAATAACGCCGTAAGGACACACTGTACCTCGTCTCAAGCACCTGTAACGGTGTGTGAAACCCTGTGTTATCCACCACGGAGAACCAGATCAAATCTTTGACAATAAAACCTCCACTGACCGAGTGATTCACTTCAGCTTTTCTTTTAGAATCCGATGGAAGCTTTGCAAAGTGTTTCCACACAGTCGATTTTACATTTGATGTTGATTTGATGTCCATTTTTGTTAAAATGAAGTGAATTCTTCAGCGTCGGTACGTGCGTCAGTCAGTGCTTACGTAACAGAATAAACCCTTTATTAGGTTTCGACGTGGCAATTTTGTGTCAACACTCATCCTGTGTGTGTGGGTAAATGCGTTTTTCCCCACGGGGCTTGCCGTAGTTTGGTGAGAGTGAATGCGCACATGGATGTGAGACAGAAGAAAAAGTTCAGAATATCTAATAAACCAGTTCAGTCCATTTTAGACTGCTTACGATCTTTATTTTATTAAATTCAAGTGTTTAGGTGAACCTGTGACGAACGCTTGCTTACACTTATCATTTTTCTGTTTTCTGCACACGCAGACCCGCACGGTCGCCATCTCATTTAAATTTAGAATCGATTCTGGACTTTAGAGAAAGAGAGAAAGAATCGCAATGAATCGATTTTTTTTTTTATCACTGATTGATTTGCCAGGTTAACCTATTTGTCTCATATATGTACACATTTTTATAATAAGCTTTTTATTTTTGTGCTTCTTTTACTATTTCACTTTATTTTTCCCTTATTGGTCAATTATTTATTGTGTCTAGATTTAATTTAATAATTTCATTTCACTATTAAATTTTTATTGTTTAATTTATTTAAATTTTTTCCTTTTTTTGTCTTTCTCTTAGGTGGTCATGGATGGGCTTGATGGGTTGGTTGTAAAAAGACAAGGCTGGGATTTATAGGTTGAGCCTGCACAGGAGTGTGCATCTTTTTAATTTAGCAATTTGTCATATTTGTGTGAGTCTGTAAAATAGAAAGACCGCCATACCGAACCAATTCAACTGGTCAGAGGCTGGAAAAAAAAAAGAAGTGGGTTTTCCCATGACATCATCATCATCATCATCATCATCATCATCATCACACTTTATCTTCACACTCTCCGAGAGTGCTGGGCACAATAAAGTCTGTTTATTGGCTGCTATATGACACACATTGTGGGACTGCTATGTTTGGTGCACCTGCTGAGATTTGGAAAGCTTTTTAAATAGAGTGTGTGTGTGTGTGTGTGTGTGTGTGTGTGTGTGTGTGTGTGTGTGTTTTTGCCTGAGTAATGTAATTAGAATTGCCCATGCATACCGTTGCAAAGGACCAGTGTACAGAGTCAACTATAAAAGCTTAATTTTCCTTCTGCACTCATTTGTGGCAGCCTCTTGGGGGGTGCGTAGTAAGGGTAAATGAGCTATAGCCATACACACACACACACACCCACACACACACTCGGCACACACACAAGTTGCCTGCTGCTTCTCTTAGCTTCATCTCTTGCATAATGTCTCAGCCCTCCTGGTCCGAGTAGCCCAGTGTCGAGCAAAACTTGATTAACGCTGTGTTTCATGGCATGCGTATTTAGCTAATGACACACAACAAATTGTTAGTTTATAAATCAGATAAATCTTAGGTTATTCCGTGGATAAGCATGTTATAGCGATGGGAAAAATAAAAAAAAATTGATTATATTATTTTAAAATGCTATATAACAACTCTCCTTTAAAACAGGAGAATTAAAATTCTTTAAGCTACTCATACTAATGGATAAATGATTACCCCGGGGCATAAGTGGTAGCAGTGTTTAAAATTTTGGCCAGCTAATCATAAGGTTGTCAGTTCAAATCCCACGGTTTTCGAGGCCCTTAGGGAACACTACCAATCAATAACTGCTTAGTTGTATTAAAAAGGGTGTTAAAATAAACAGGTGTGTGACCAATGAGATGGCAAACCAAGGAGAAACTTGGACAACTTGTAACAGTTGCTAATACAAAACTGCTTATGTGCTTAACGTAGGGAAAATTGGGTGAATTAACCAATACCTACCGTTGATATCAGTATAAGTTGAAGTGAAGTTTTAATTTATTTATTATTTATTCCAGAGTAAAGCTTTTTATGGCCTCCAACAGATCCTCGGAGCGCCCTTCTATATTCCTCTTTATTTTCAATCCGCAAGGAGCCTTCATCAATCTCTCCTGTTCACACAGCTGCTGCTGTTTCTCGCTTTCTCTCTTCTGTTCACACATTCACGCTTTCCGACTGGTCGCTTTCTCTTTGTCTTTCTCTCCATCAGGAGTTGTGTGATGATCCGCACTTGTTTGTGGATGGGATCAGCGCTCATGACCTGCACCAAGGGCAGCTGGGAAACTGCTGGTTTGTGGCGGCGTGTTCAAGCCTGGCCTCCCGCGAGTCTCTGTGGCAGAAAGTAAGTTTGCGGGTTTAGAACATGCCAGTTTTTTTTAAAATATGAACTTAATGAATATTCATATCTAAAGTTATCCTCGGAAAACTGCACTGATTTTGCATAGACAACTCTGAAATGTACGAGATAAAATTTTATGATTTAAGATTCAACAGCGTGGGAAATAGGGGGTCTGCTAAGGCTTTCACAATTATTAAGTAATCTTATGATTGAATCCAACCCCAATTATTGCACACTTTTATTATCCACTAGGGGGAGCTGTAGTGCCTGCAACACCCTACTTTCACTCAGAGTAAGTGAGTTGAGCTGCATGATATGAAAGTCGGAGAATCTGGCTTTTCGGACACTCCAAGCTCCGCTTCAATAACGCAACATCACAAGCGCAACTCATGTTAATGACCCATAATGCAACTGCAGAGAACAGGAATGAATTGATATGTTGCTAAACAGATAAACACACTGACAGGATGCAAAATATGGATTTCCTTAAATACTATTTATCTATAATAAAATATTTACAGTCGAGTGTTAATAAGGCACAAATCAGAGCGATTATAAAATATTTTGAGTGGCTTTTTTCGATGCTTAATTGTTTTTTGTGTTTTTTTTTACAAACAATTGATTGTTAAAGCCCCAAAACAAACAATTAATCATCATAATCGCAATTATTTATTTGACAATTAATCGTCAACCAAATTTGATATTCGAAATTTCTGCCAAATGAAGTTAATGTGGGAGAAAATTTTAGACACCTGTAGTCTGATTTCTCCAACGACAAACGTCAAACCAAGAACCAAAAACTTCAAAGATCAAAAGTTTGCTAGTAATTAAAAATAAGGTTTAGGTTTACTAAGGTAGGATCTTGGAGATCTACAAGATCGATCACACACTAGTTTTAAGCTGAAAGACTTCATTAATAATGGAACATAGTGAGAACTGATGATTTCTGGTTCTTGGCCGACTCCTTGATCAGCGACTCTGACGAATGAACTAAAAGACTGATTAAGACTAAGAGCATTGGACTAAAAAATGGACGAAAAATATTATTTAACAAAAGAAGGACATACTGTTAGTTATCAATCGGGGAATGTTTATTTTTTACATTTAGACCTTTAGTCTTTAGTGTCAGTGCTTTGTAACAGTTAGAACCTTTCTCGGTTATTAGACAGTCCTAAACACATTTTAAGATTGTGTATGTTGCCATTTTTGTCCGGTGCGTCTGTGCTCTATGTCTCTGGTGGCCTCAGTGCTGGCAGACTGTCACCATGCGGCACTCATGACTGAAGACAGATCGGGATATACAGTGGATTACAGAGACATCAGTCAGACACAAGTAACAGTCTGTTCTTTTCTTCCCCTCTCTGCCCCTGCTGTATCACTGGGATAGAAGCTAAAACACAGAACGAGCAGGGTAGATGGGTGGAATAAGGGTAAATGGGTGGAAAATATCACAGCAATATTGCGTAAGAAACATTCAGGAGACAACATCCCTATCGTCTGTTATTTTTCAGTAATCGAATATAAGCTACAAATCATAAAAAAATGACATCATCTATCAATAAAAAATGCTTATTATCAGTAATAACATTCACATGACATAAAGAAAGATGGCAATGTTTAGGTGTTGTTAAATATCTCTTCTGTTTCATAATGAAATAACAGACAGTTTTCAGATGTTAAACTAGATATGAATTAATTTAACTGTCAGTTTATTTGCAGGAGCATAAAAAGCATGAAAAGTTTTGCACACATTTAATAATAAACTGTGAACACAGCAGCACCTAAATGTTGCCCCGGATAGTCGTGCAGTGTGAAAACAATAGTGAGTTGACAACATGGCATTACTCGACTATACTGAGTAACATTCAGTTGCTGCTCTGTTCACATGCACGATTTATCGGCGACATTTAATCGCCATTTAATCACTGCGCGACTTTACAATAGGAAGAACCGCCAACAAGTCTGTCTGGTCCACAAACTAACTTTTACATCCAAACGCACACGAGAAGTTATAAGGATAAAATCAGAGACTGGAAACGCCTGAGACTGGAAATGTTATTAAAATTGTAGCCCACAGGATGTTTCTGATAGTCTGTGCAATAATTTCCTCCATTTTGTGGGTCCAAATAGGTAAAAAATGTATTTCTGGTGTTGGGTGTTAAATCAAAAAGCCAAAGGTGGAGATCATTTATTATTTCTTTATAAATAGAACATTTTATTTCTTCTATTTTATATTAATATGTTATATTATTGTTATTATTATTAATAATATTTTATTTTATTATTATTTTTCTAATATTATTATTATTATTTGAAACCCAATTATTGTCTTAGCATTTACATTGTTACTAATATTGAAGCCTGTAACAAGGTGTATCAGCAGATAAAATTTTAAAACTTACAATAATATAAAAGCCAATGCATATAATGGGCCAATAGCTGTGAAGATTTCGAAATAGGCTACAGTAAAGTAACATATTAAAAGCCAATGCAAACAGTGGGCCAATCACTGTTAAGATTTTAAAATAAGATAAGTAGAAGTAACCAATAAAAAAAGCATTGTATACAATGAGCCAATGGCTGTAAAGATTTTTGGATGGGCTAAAGTAAAAGTAACCAATAAAAAAAGGCCAATGCATACAGTGGGCCAATAGCTGTAAAGATTTTAAAATAGGCTAAAGTAGAAGTAACCAATAAAGAAAACAATGCATATAGTGGGCCAATCACTGTAGAGATTTTGGGATTGGCTACAGTAAAAGTAACCAATTAAATAAGCCAATGCATACAGTGAGCCAATAGCTGTAAAGATTTTAAAATGGGCTAAAGTAAACGCTATCAATCAAAAAGCCATTGCATATAGTGGGCCAATAGCTGTGAAGATTTTGAAGTAAGCTAAGCAGAAATAACCAATAAAAAAAAAGCTAATGCTTACAGTGGGCCAATCACTGTTAAGATTTTGAAATAAGCTAAGTAGAAGTAACCAATAAAAAAGGCATTGCATACAGTGAGCCAATCGCCGACCGATCCAGCCTGAGATAAATGAGCTATAGTTGAGAAGTGCAATTTTTTGGGTGTGGGTGTGGAAATGTCCTCTGTCAGGATTATCCTGGCAACAAATGGCTATAACATGAAAGTTTATCTCTGTCACATAGACCCGAAATGGGATATAAATAGATGTATTCAGAAGTACCCTTGGTACTACAGTAGGTGCTGACAGACAGCTGTCAGTTAAAATGTAAAAGGAGAATAAAAAATTCTGTCTGTTTTTCTGTCTTTTGTCGGGATGACTTGATACATCACTGTGCTGTTTGTACCATAAAGAACCCTCTTATAAACACAAGGCAGCTGTATTCGCTGGATTGATTCTCTCTATTCAACAAAGGTATCTTGCGATGGACACTCGTAAAATATCTAAATACCCTGAACGTCTGACCGAATCTATTTTTTATTCTACACCCGTCTGGTCGCTGATACACGACATTAGATTAAAAGAAGCTTTGCTTCAGTAAAATGCTTTGTTACCTTGGCAGTATTAGCTTTCAGCAAACTGCCTCGCTGGGTCAGATGTGTAAACACTGAAGGCTGAATTCTACAAATATTTCAGAAGGAATGTTGAGTGCTTGACCAATCAGGATTTCTTAAATGTCACTTAATTGCACTTAAAAGCTCTCCAAACACTGCATACAACATCCTGAAATTAAATAATACAGAAGCGTATGTGTGATGGGAGCGGATTTTTAACTACTCTTTCCAGTATGGAGAATTAAGCGATGCTTAGTTAATCATTTATCTAACAGTGAAGGTAAACCTGTAAAATATAAATATTTAACTTAAAACATAGACTAATGATGGACAATATAACAATTATTTTATAAAATAATTGCTTTATCATGATAAAAACAGCAAATGAGATGGTTGATTATCAGAAATCTGGATTAATTAACAGTACACGTGTTTTACACTATTTGGATATTAACTGATCAGGAAGCCCCACCCCTTTCTACATATACTATTAGTTATATTATGTCTGGTATGCTTATCTTCTATATTATGTCTAATCTATGCTAAAAATTACTTTCTCTTATAGTAAATATCAAATGTTTTGAGTTAATTGTTAAGTAAAAACCTAGCGAGATACAGTGCCTTAAAAAAGGATTTATAACCCGAAGTGGAACGAAAACGATACAAACTTTGTAAAAAATGTTAAGCAAATAAAAATCTGAAAAGCGTGGTGTGCATTTGTATTTACCCCCCAGCGTATGTCTCTACCAGCGCTGCACATCTAAATTTTTGCCCATTCTTCTTTGCAAAATAGCTCAAACTCAAGCCAGATTGGATGTGGAACAGAAATTTTCAGTTCTTGCTTAATAGGATTTAAGTCTGGACTTTGACTTGGCCATTTTAAAACATGAACATTCTTTGAGCCAAACTATTCTATTGTAGCTCTGGATGTATGTTCAGGGTCATTGTCGCTGAGGTCAATCGCCTTCCCACTGGATTTTATTTAGGGGTATCAGCGTACAGGGGGGCTGAATACAAATGCACCCCACACTATTCAGGAAAAAATTGACCTAAAAGACATAAAAAGGGCCTACATTAAGGTGTAAAAATTTCACATTCTAAAACCCGAATTCTAAAAAAGGTGAGACGTTTTTTAAATTTGAATAAAATAAAAACTAAAAGGCTTTGAAATAAAATGAACCAATATTTTATTCCCAATAGAACATAGAAAACATAACAAATGTTTAAAAATAAAAACATTTATGCACTAAAGGAGCTCATTTGATGCCTACTACATAATGGATGGGGCAAAAAAGGACTGAAAAAGCAATACATTTAGAAAAGATTCAGCTGGGAGAACATTCAGCATCCTCATACAAATCCCAAAAAACACAAAAACGGAGCAGAAGGCTGCCATCTGTTGGCAAGTCTCAAAACTTTTTGATACCCCTTCTCATATGGTTTGCTATTCTCTGTGTCATAAAATACCCCCATTCTCCATACATCAATCTTTCAGTGGTGCTGCCAGTTTTTATGCAAGAGGTTTTATTCATGCAACCATCAAGAAAGGGATCTCTCTATAAATAAACTTACATTGTTTTCTGTGCACACACAGTTTTCTAAAAGCTTATGGCAGTGGAGCTAATGTTCTTCGAGTACTAGAGAACTGTACTGGAAATCTAATCTGTGTGCTATCTCAGAGGAGCTCTGTCACCAGCCCCTTTATTGACTCCTAAAACCCCCTGAAGTCCTTCTAGCAGGGACTGTTATCATTTTGTAAACGACTGTTCGTCCTGCGGTTCCTCCTGCATGCTTATCAGAGCTGAGTTAAATTGGAAACCTTGATTGGCATTGGCACGACCCTACAGGAAGCTGCTCTCTAGCCAACTTGCATGCATGAACAAATAATGTGGCAGGCCAGTGTTAAGCAACAGAGCTAAAAATAAAAACAGGCTAATTTTAACAACTAAATCGTTTTTTGCTTTAGATTTAGGTTCCATGTACGAACCAGGATGGATTGAAGCGAACAAGGATGTCTTGAAATTAATAGATTATAATATATCTTTGTGTATATATATATATATATATATACACCTTTGTTATGCATACACACATTTATACAAAATACAAAAAGTAGTCAAAACACATAAAATACAACATAAAGGTTTATTTTTTAAAACAAAGTGCTTATTCTTGAACAAAATATAAATCTTCATCTTAATAGCAGAAGATACAATACTCTACAATACAACCTTGAAAATACAGTACAACCTTCATATTTACAGTAACGGATTGTCACCTACTAAACACTACATAATACACACTGCTGCTAAGTGCAACCCGCGCTAACCTGTTTTCCCGTAACACTATTAGTAATCAGATTATTACCACTAATTTATCTTTCAAATAATTTAAGTTTAACAAAAATAAGCTGGTACAGCACGGTGGCTTGGTGGTTAGCACTGTCCCGGGTTCGATTCCTGGGCAGGGGCCTTTGTGCTGCTTGTATGTTCTCCCTGTGCTTGTGTGGGTTTACTCCCGGTTCAGTCCAAAAACATGTACGTTAGTTTCTAAATTGCCCATAGGAGTGTGTGTGAGTGTATGTGTGATCCTGTGATGGACTAGTGACCTGTCCAGGGTGTCCCCGTCCTGCCTTTCACCCTTTCAGAGACAGCTGGGATAGACTTCAGCAGATCCCTGTGACCCCGAATCAGGGAATATGCGGTTATAAAAGATGAATAAATGAATAAAAAATAAGATGTAATTTGCGACAAAAAATTTAGTTTGTTCTATAATTATCCTCCATAATTTACCGCTGTCATGTTTTCTTTTTTGTGTTTTTTTCCACTTCTGGCTACCAGATGGATAAATCTTCTTTATGTTTAAATTTAATTGCAAAAAAAAAAAATCGTCTGTTTGAAAATGGCAGTCGACGCATCACAAGGAAAAAGAGGGAGGTGGAAGCTCAGCGGTTAAGATGTTAAACTAGACTGTGGGTTTGATTCCTAGTACCACCAAGATACCACTGCTGCGACCTGAGAATTGGTTAAAGATGTCTGTGAAATGCTGTAAATGTAAATGAAAAAACAAGCACATCCAGTGTCATGCACGAGGGGGACCACCAGGGGGATGCAAATGTACGAAATGTACATATACATCGTGTACCTTCCTCAACCATTCCTTCTTTCTCTCTCTAATCTTTAGGTTATCCCTGACTGGAAAGAGCAGGAATGGGACCCGGAGAAACTAGACTCATACGCAGGAATCTTCCACTTCCGCTTTTGGCGTTTTGGTGAATGGGTGGACGTTGTGATCGATGATCGTTTACCCACAGTGGACAATCAGCTAGTGTACTGCCACTCAAATGACAGCAACGAGTTCTGGAGTGCTCTGGTGGAGAAAGCGTATGCCAAGTATGCACTTTAGTTATAATAATCCTTACTCTATCTTGCTTTCTTGCATATTATGCATTTAACTTCAAAATCATTGGGCATTATTAAAATGTTTATGAAATAGGGAAAATAAAGAGAATGAAAAAACCACTGGGGCACCTGATTGTTGTGTAATTACCGCCACACTTCTGGAAATGTATTTCACTAGAGTTTGGATGTTGTTTGTCTGGATTTTCTTATACAGCCACAATAGTATTAGTAAGATCAAACACAACCATTAGGTGAAGAGGTCTGTGGTGCAGTCGGTGGTCTAGTTTATCCCAAACGTTTAATGGAGTTGAGTCCGGACTCTGTGTGTAACAGGAGGTAGAGTAAGGACAATGGGGTTTGAATGAATCAGACCAGTTCACAGTACTCAAACGTAGGATTCCAGAGAACTTGGAGCAAACGAAGAACAGAATTACCCAGAATACTTGAAGCACCGGAGTAGCTAGAAACTGGAAAGTCACTAGAGAGTCTTATAGTCTGTAACTCTTTATCAATTGGAAGTTTATGGAAGTTTGAAGGAACCTTCACATAGAAGTGACATGGAAGTGAATCCTCCTTCCATCGATAAAAGAGGAGACACTGACCTTGGGTGAGTGAGCTGTTTAGGAAGGGTGAGTGGGCGTGTCTAGGTTATGCAAATCAGGTGGATGTGTTTAGCAAACACACGCAAAGACAATTAAAAAGACTGTGTGTTTCCATCTTTGTGGCAACAATTGGATGGACAAATTTACACTATGTGGGTTTGTTAGTAAGGTGTCCGCAAATGTTTGGCCATATAGTAAGTTTTATAATATTTTTAATAAAATATTTTAAAATGGATAATAATAATTCTGAAGGTAAATGTACGACCACAATTTCCAGTTCTTTACAATAAATAGCATTATAGTAAAGGCACAACTCTGATTTATACTGTTGATGTACTATTTTAGTACAGTGTTTTTTCTATTTTAGAAAATTTTATCAAAAAACACAAGAAAATGTGGTCAAAAAGTCACTACTGCAAGTCATATTTAAATAACCAGTAACATATTATATTTTATTATCTTTTATCTGATTAAAAAATATATATATATATATATATATATATATATATATATATACATGCATTGTTTTCTATATAACAAATTGTCCCAATCCTGAGGAATCGCTGAGACAAGATGTTTTTGTTCCTTTTTCGTCTATGTAATAAATCAATCAAAACTTGTCCCCCCTTAAAACCTACACAAATGCAAAATACAGTTTGGAACAAGTAAACTATAGAAAAGAAATCTGACTCTGCTAAACGAGGCATTATTGTCGTTATGATTTAATTCGGTTTTCCCACACCGACCAAAACGACAGCATTAGTCATGTTTTCCAGAGAGAGAAAAGACAGTGCATATTTTACACCCACACCTCCCTCAGCATATTTATATTGAAATCAATTTATCATTGGTTCTACAGCAGAGCTCATACACAGCAAAACGCTAACAGATGGTGAAGGAACAAACATATCGATAATAATGAACCCAGCAATTAAAGAGACATTAAAATTCTGACAAATTTGGTCCAGGTAACATAAAATAGTGTTTCTTTTTTATGTAGGAAAAAACAACAGACAGATAGATAAAAATAGATTATGTTATATAATGTTGTATGCAATGTTGCGGCGCTACAAGTTTAGCTACATTTTTCAGTAGCACGGTGGCGGTAGCATTGTTGTTTGCTGCTTAAAATAGCTTTTTAGTAGCGAAACTCTTTTGATCAAGTTATGCAGTGGCGTCCACACCAGCTACATTTACTGATCCTGGACCAGTGAGTGACGCCACCGCCATTCACTGAGCTTTGTGGCTGACAAAAGTACTTCCGTATGATGATGATTGTACTTCTTCATGTTTTACAGTGGTTGCCAACCTCCTTATTGGTGCATTACTGTACATCAGCACGAGTTTAATTTGTTCCGTGACGGAGCTCGTAACTCAAATTACTTGTATGTCAAATAATTTTTATCCATTGAAATGAATTAAAATGCCATTAATGTATTCTGGGTCCCCAAAAGACACTGCAGTTTTGGTTGTTACATGTTTTTAAAAAAGAAATACAAATAATGTATAAAAAACAATACAATAGGATGTACTGGAATAAACTGGTTTCATTAAGTATAATGTACAGCATTTACCTTGGAGATCAGACGACTCCACTTGCTAATGCGCATGTCTGACTAGCTATCGAGTGAGACCCAATTTCCAAGTACCTACACTGGTTGTATGTATGTATGTATGTATGTATGTATGCATACTCTTTTATGCATCTTAATAAATATAAGTTTAATGTACTGTTTGTTATGAATCTAAATTATATTTATAAGCATAAAAAACAAACCATTTCATACTGTATCGCTCTATAACGTGTGCACGCGGTCATCTTCAATAATAAACTAACGATCGACTGATAAAGCTTAAATGCGTTTGGTAAATTAAATACTGTATCAACATTTGCTAAACATTTACGCTAAAGTTTTTTTCCTCCAGAGCTTATAAAAAATTCTCGGTTATATTAGCAAGAAATTTAAATTCCTTAATTAGAGCTCCAAATTGGATAAGAAGTTATCTATTTAATTTATCTAAATATTAACATACAGTATACATGTGTTTAGTATTATGAGCACATTTTATTATCTTAGTACATTGAAATTCTTCGAAAGCCTTTTCGTGTAATTGAGGTTATGTCAGACATTCAGATAATTTAATTCACCCCGCAGGAGTTCTTACACATTTTTATAAAAATAAAGACAATTTTTTAGTTTACCAAAAACAATAACTGTCTTTATTATGATTTCGACTCTGCACGTTCTCTTACATTTTCTTATTAATTAATAAATGATTGGCCAATGGAATTTATAACAGAGCAATATTAATACAGCAGATTAATTGTTACAGCTTAAATGTACACTTGTCACGGCGTCATCATCAAACTGTACAACTGTAAATAGCTTTTCTTACAAAGCCTCAGCATCATGAAATCTCAGGCACTTTTAGAGACAGTCAGCATTTATTTTATAAAAATACTAAATCCTTAAGTTCTATTAAAGTAAAATCGAATAAAATTCTCCGGGAAAAATTTCCATCGTTGCAGCGGCAAAGGAGACAATACAGAACAGAAGATAATAGCAGAGGAACCATATTTAAATGCGTGAAAGCGGTGCTATATGCAACCATATACAGAATTAAACTTATAGGCAGATTTTTTTTTCACACTGCAGGTTATATCAATTATGCAAATGTCTAAAAACGCAGCTATATATATATATATATATATATATATATATATATATATATATAGATATATAGATATAGATAGATAGATAGATTCTTACAGTGTCTATAAATATCACTGTGCAGTATAGGACTGAGGAGACTTCTAAAGATTATTGAGTGAAGACATTATGTGTGTAGTTGTACAGTTTGATGAGCAGAGAGAAGAGCCTCGTGTAACACTGCTTTTTATACCGGGTAAGGTCAAGCCTGCTGCTCAGAATACTCCTCCATCACCGTGCAGTGGTTGTAGGAGTGCCGCTAGCAATTTTGGGCCCTATGAAAGAATATGAGGTTGGCCGCAATACTCCACCCACTGTGGTACTGTTATTACTAATTAAACAAATCTCTGGGGCCCCCCAAATTGCGTGGTAATACTACGATCGGTAAACCAGAGTAATTTTGACACTTTGGTCAGTGGCCAAGTCCTGCTGGAAAAAGAAATTAGTATCTCCATGAAGCTTTTTAGCAAAAAGAAGCATAAAGAAGTTTGAAATCTTTTAATAGACAGCTGCTCTGATATTAGACGAAACACAGTAGCAGATGACATGGCATCCCAAATCATCACTGATTGTTAAGACTTCAAACTAGACTTTAAGCAGCTTGTCTATTTTTCCAGACTTGATTTCCAAATTCATTCATTTATTCATCTTCTATACTTGCTAATTCCCTAATTCAGGTTCACAGGGATCCGCTGGAGTCTATCCCAGCCATCTCTGAAAGGGCGAAAGGCATGAGGGGGACACCCTGGACAGGTTGTGTGAGGCAACAGTTCTAACCACTAAGCCACTGTGCTGCCTTGAATTACAAATAAAATGCAAAATTTATTACTTATCTGAAAAGAGGACTTTTGACCAATAGGTAATGCTCCAGTACCCCTTCAGGAACTCAAGGTGTGTCTAGACACTTTGGGAATGCCCTTTCATAATCTTTGGTCTGAAGCATGTGTGTGATCCGTTTAATCTAGAAGCATCAGGACCGACGTCACCAAGGTTTCTGTTACGGGATTCGGCTGGGAAACTGGGTAGACTGTGATCCCCTGTTCGAGTCTCTGGAACAGGCGTCAGATAAAAGTTCAACTTTAAAAAACTGCGTTTTTGATCGCAATCTCTTCTGTTAAGAGGATTGGTGATATGCAGGCACTGTCCACCTTGCCTTTGTGCCAGGACTTTGCTCCATGCATAGTATGTACCTAAAGTGCAGTTCGTAATACCAGGGACCATTGAGCTTCAGGCCTTCTGTCCTCCGCCCTTCACCAGCCACTAAGCAGACAATAAAGAGACGATGGGTGCTTAAGACCATCTCTCTAGCTTACGAGTGTTGTGGTATCTATACTGCATGAAAATTTATTTGCTCAACATGGAAATTAAATATTCTAATGTTTTGAGATATGCTTTTCCAATTATTTTGAGCTGTAGGCCACAATTATAACAATTCATATAAAAAGAAATCTTTATTATCTGAAGTAACTTACAAAAAATATTAAAGTTTTTCTTGAAGTTCTATTTTTTTTTTTTAGATGCACCTGTAGTTGTTTTAATTGTCATCAAATTGTAAAATGGTCCATTGCATGTACATCTATATATTTTTTTAACATAATTTAATATTTTATATAAATTATAATATACATTTAACTAGATTCAAAAAATGAACATAAACCACACCATCTTATTCTCTTTACCTCTGCAGAGTTTATGGCTGCTACGAAGCCCTGGATGGTGGAAACACAGCCGATGCTTTAGTGGACTTTACCGGTGGTGTCTCAGAGCCAGTGGACCTGTTGGAAGGAATGTATGCTCAGGATGAAGCAGCCAGGAACCAGATGTTTGAGAGAGTGCTGAAGGTCCACAACAGAGACGGACTCATCAGCTGCTCTATCAGGGTGCGCTGAGCCATGCTAAGTTACTATTATATTTCTGTTACATTACCAGCTTAAATCAGACATGTCTCTGTGTGCTCTGCCTGTTTATATGGCAAAGGCTTCAAAAGGTCTCAGAGTCATGATAATTTCAACACTTTAGCTAAAACATTACAGATTGGTGTTTGGTTTCCAAAAATGAACTCGTCCAAGATTAAAGGCTTAGAATTAGACTGAAGTGTTGGTCAGAATGTGTAGACAAAATTTTTTTTTTTTTTGATTGATTACCTTTAGTTTCTTTAGTAACACCTCATTAAGTCAGAGGAACTTGTGGGACAGACAATTTGATTAACCTACAAATCGACCTAAGACTAATAAACACAAATGATAAAACAAGGACGTGACTGCGTTGGTTGTCCGGAATAGGTAAGACCCACAGTTCAGCCCCACTACTGGTGCCTGGGTCCATCTCTCTGAGACAATCTGAGTTATGAGGCACCTGAACTTACAGTTCCAAAGGGGGCCAAATTGCATTCAACTAGGGGCATAGCCTTGAGGGTATCTCTAGAGGACATTTGTAAGGCAGCGGGCTGGTCCTCTCTCCACATGGGTATCTTGTTTGCAAAGCATTTCAACTCAGTGGTAAAGGTGTTAAAGTGCTAATTAGAAGATCAGGGTTCGATTCCCAGCACCACCAAGTTACGACTGCTGGACCCCTGAGCAAGGCCTTTAACCTCCATTTGCCCAGTTGTACAAAATAGATGAATGTAAGTTATTTGGGATAAGGGGATCTGCCAAATGCTGTAAGTGTAAATGTAAGGTAAAAGGGTATCCCTTGAGGGTATCACTATAAGTTTGTCATTGTTCTTATTAGATTGTAAAACGTTTTACAAACATTTGGTACCTAAATGAAGTTAGAATCATGATTAGGTCTACCGAACCAATAAGGTCAACCTTACAGTCATATATATTTTTCCTGGCTGCTGCTTATTTTTTTTTTTAATAGACTGTGATTTTCTTATAAATAAATCCAGTCCCAGCTTTGGAGCGGTCTATTATTGTCTGTGTGACTTTTTTATTAACAAGTCTTTTTTTCTTTCACATTGAGGCAACAGTGACAAGACTATTATAGGCAGTGAGAGCCGAGACTAATGTGGCTACATTGACACATCAAAGCAAACACACACACATCCGTTAGACTCACAGAGGACTCAGCTTTGTAAAAGCAAACTTTGATGAATAAATCCTTTTTCCACATCTTAACAGATGGATCTCCAAAGTAAAAAAAAACAAGACACATTTCGGAATTAACTCAGAAGTCTAGAACAAAGGCGAACTGAGTTTAACATAGCCTTCAGGTCTGGACTGGTTTCTTGTTTTGTGCAAAGAAGAGGTT
Source organism: Bagarius yarrelli (assembly GCA_005784505.1). Lineage (NCBI taxonomy): Eukaryota > Metazoa > Chordata > Actinopteri > Siluriformes > Sisoridae > Bagarius > Bagarius yarrelli. Next base: position 2,144,777 of record VCAZ01000082.1, on the reverse strand, counting down.
TTTTGAAGAATGTGATATCTTGGTCTGGCCTTGTTTGTTTTAGACATGGTTTAATTGCCTTTTTCATCTTCTTTTCTTTTTTGAGTCTGTGAAAGTTTTTGTTTATAAAGATGGGTGGAAGGATACAAAAATTGTTATACACTTAGACACAATTTCTCCCACAGTACAAGAACCATTATGCTTATTAAAGTATACTTGTCTGCTATTGATTATTTGATTATTGTTATTGATTAACCTCAGTCACCTTTTTAGCATCCGTTACATTAAGCAAAGTCCTAATAAATACCTGGTTATTTAAACCTTAATAAAATAAAAGTGGGCAGCATGCTGGCTTAGTGGTTAGCATTGTTGCCTCACAGCAAGAAGGCCTGGGTTTGATTCCTAGACATTGGCCTTTCTGTGTGGAATTTGCATGTACTCCGGTTTCCTCCCACAGTCCAAAAACATGTATGTTAGGTCGATTGGTGATTCTAAATTGCCTATAGAAGTCAGTGTGAGTGTGTGTGTGTGGCCCTGTGGTGGACTGGCGATCTGTCCGAGGTGTCCCCCTCCTGCCCTTCGCCCTTTCAGAGACGGCTGGGATAGACTCCAGCAGATACCCGTGACCATAAATTAGGAAATAAGCGGTTACAAAAGATAAATAAAGATAAATTCAATTCACTACTTTTCAAAGCGATATCTTTAGACTCCGTATGATTTTACACTCAAGTGACATTTTTCCTATTTTCACCCAGGCGACCACAGTGGAAGACATGGAGGCTCGGTTGGACTGTGGTTTGGTCAAAGGTCACGCTTACGCAGTCACCGACGTTCGGAAAGTGCGTCTGGGCCACGGCTTGCTGGCTTACTTTAAATCTGAGAAGCTGCACATGATTCGTATGAGAAATCCCTGGGGTGAGAAGGAATGGAGTGGGCCATGGAGTGACAGGTAAGAAAGTTTCCTGGCTTCTGGACTGGAGTCACACAAAGAATACTTATGGCCAATCTTATCTTATCCACTAAGGACAGAGGTCAAAGTGTGAACACTGCTACTCATTAAAATCCACTGTCTCGGGAAGCAGGTGGAATTTTTGCAGAGCTCCTGAGTTTAATTGATTTTATTGGTGATGCCAAGGTTAAGTTTCCACTCATAGTGAGAAAGTTCATAGAATCGGCCAAGTGTTTCAAGCTTTGCCAAGCATTGTCCTTCCTTAAGCCCCGACCTCAACCCCATGAAACATTTTTGGGATCCTACTGGAAAAATCTCCAGAAAACCTAGTAGAAAACAATAAACCATCTACAAAAAAAACTACCAAACATTAATTTTGGTTCTGTACGTTCCAGGGAGGCGGCATGTTTAAATGGTCACCCCAGTGTAGTCATGCTCTATTATCAATCAAAAGCATACAATATTTTCACTTTGCCTCCTTAAGCAACGTTAGCAAAGAACACACAGTTGTTAGAAAAATCATTTGTCTCACTCGCTCCCTCTCCTGAGACGGGTTCCGTCTAAATAACACACAGCCAAAGTGACTATTCTTATCACTGGCTGGTGTGAAATTGAGATATCAAAGCAGGCAGGCAGGGAGGCAGGCAGGCAGGGAGGCAGGGAGGCAGGGAGGTGGTATAAAATTGGAAGGACCTGTAGGGGAAAAGGGAAAAGTTCAAGGGGTGTTTAGATGGTCATATTAATTTATATTATCCATTTAAATGACAGGCCGCTTGTTTTATGGCAGCCTAAACGTCTCCTACAGCGTCTGGGTGTAAAATGGAAACGTAATTACAAATGGAGGGAAATCTTTCTTGCTTGTTCAGCCTTCGGTCAGCAACAGCGTTGCTTTGTTAATATGGGGCTTTAAATTATTTACCATGTAGTCAGAGAGATGTTATTGAGGTGAAAGCAATCCACACTTGAAATATTAATTGAGGATTTTATAGAAAAATCACAGTGTTCCAGACATCTTAGAGACAAAGACATGCATTTGAAGATGGTGTGTGTGTGTAGGGGAGGGTGGGGGGTTGGGGGTAACTAATCTTCTACAGTCTGAACAGATATATGATGAGTGTGATGTGTGTTATAGCTCAGAGGAATGGAATAAGGTGAGCAAGAGTGAGAGAGAGAAGCTAGGCGTCACGGTGCAGGATGATGGAGAGTTCTGGTAAGAGATTTTTTTTCTTCTTCTTCTGCTTAGGTTAGGAAATGTACAAAGTGTTCTATTTAATACTGATACTTAAATGAATATTAACTTCTGTTACATGAAAGATGTGTATTTCTAGGTTCTGTAAAAAATCCTAACCATGATTATGCCATTTATACATGTGTAAAGCCTTGAAGTGCCTTAAAGTTGTTGTTTTTTTTAGCCGGCTAGCTATTACTAATAACTAAACTATTATTTAAAGAAATAATCTAGTGAAGAAGGAAATTTCCCTCTTTTCCACAATCAGATAAGATAAAAATCACATGTCTGCTGTCTGATAAGTGATATTGTTATTTATTTATTTTGAGCCACAAATCCAGTTAAGCTAACAAATAAAACTAGCTCAAATGTTAGCTACATTAGCCAAATTATTAACCAAATTTATTACATTATTTTGGGTAGGTTTTGTATTTGGCTAAAAAAGCTGCTCAAACCCGAAACTCAATAAATAAAATTCTGCTAATTCTGTTCATGCGCTCAGGATGAACTTTGAGGATTTCTGTCAGTACTTTACTGACCTGATCCTATGTCGGCTCATTAACACATCCTACCTGAGCATCCATAAGACCTGGGAGGAGGAGGTGATGAGAGGATCCTGGGTTTACAGAGACGACCCTCTGCGAAACCGCTCTGGGGGTTGCATCAATCACAAAGCCACTTTCCTGCAGAACCCCCAGGTCTGTGCATCTGTGTTTGCTATTTTAAGTATTCCACCATCTTTATATTTCATCAAGATATTTTTGGGGCATTTTTTGCTTTTATTAATAGGACAGAGGGATGAAATGGGGGAGATAGAGAGAGAGAGAGAGAGATGGGACCGAAAACGACCTGAGTCAGAATAGAACCCGCAACGCCGGAGGGCAACAACTCGCCCTAACCCGCCCTAAATCTTTTTAAATTTTTTTAGGTGCAGTTTCAAGACGTCAAATCAACTTGCAATTAAAGTGACGTCATGTGATATAATAATAATAATAATAATAATAATAATAATAACACACTCGTTTTCGTGAAACTTCAGAGTTCGTGGACGACCAAAATATAATAAACAATATCTTTATCTTTACAAAGTTACTATCAAAAAACATCCAAAAAAATCTTCTGCTTAAATAATATCCCAAACTTTAAAGCGTCTCACATTTTACCATTATACATTGGCAATTCTTTGCTTATATAGGTCCCTTTAGTGATATTTCCAAAACTCATGTCTTAATGTAGTATTTACATTTACAGTATACAGCAGACGCTCCTATACAGAGCGACGTACAAAGATGCTTTAAGCTTCATCATTGAACGGCCTAATACTGGTACAATAGATCACAAATTCATTTATTCATTCATTCATCTTCTAAACCCGCTTATTCCCTAATTTGGGGTCACTGGGATCTGCTGGAGTCTATCCTAGCCGTCTTTAAAAGGGAGAAAGGCAGGAGGGGGACACTCTGGACAGGTCACGAGTCCATAACAGGGCCACACACACACACAATCACATTCACTCCTTTGGGCAATTTAGAATCACCAATCAATCTAACATACATGTTTTTGGACTGTGGGGGGAAACCGGAGAACCCGGAGTAAACCCACACAAGCACGGGGAGAACATGCAAACTCCACACAGAAACACCCCTGCCCAGATCAGAAATTATACTGACAAAACCTATAAAAACTGTTTAAAAGAGCAGCGGTATTACTAACATGTTAGACATTTAAAGTTACTATCAAAATATCTTCCTTTTTCTGTAGTATGTGTTCGACGTGAGGAAGGTGGAGGACGAGGTCTTGATCTGCCTGCAGCAGAAAGAGAAAAGAGCGACTCCCAAAGAAGGCAAAGGAGAAAATCTGGCTATCGGCTTCGACATCCATCGGGTAATAAAACATTAACAGAACATATATACTAGAAACACACAAAAGGGATTCAGGCGGTTCAGAATAATCAAAATCGCAATTAAGCCATGAAGCTTTCAGAGCGAGCTAATTTGGATAAGATAAGCCAGACAGATGCACCTGCAGCTACTGTCCACGATTTAGTGCCAAAACGAAGAAGCACCTTAAAGCATTGGCAGTACAGGGGTGCCTTGACTTACGCTTAGCTTAATTCATTTTGTGACAGTGTTCGTAACTCAAATTACTTGTATGTCAAATCAATTTTCCCCATTGAAATGAATTGAAATGCTATTAATTCGTTCCAGGTCCCCAAAAAAACACTGCAAATTTTTTTGTTACATGTTTTTAAATAAGGAAAATAAACTGATAAATAACGAATATTGTATAAAAACAATAGAATAGGATGTACTGGAATAAACTGGTTTTATTAAGTGGGCGGATTGGATGTTTTAGCTGGCAACTAAAAGCAAAAAATAGCTAAAAGACGACTCTTATCTCGAAAAACTCTTAGTTGGGACACTCGTAAGTCAAAGTACTGCTGTGTTTGGGTTTTAAAAGTGATTAGAACATACAGACTGAAGTACTAAGTAGAACATGTAAATTTCGAGTGGCAATGCAAAGGGAAAACACTACAAATCTTTACATTCACCTCGAAACCGAGCACGATTTGTATCAGAAAAAACAAGTGAATGTGTTTGAAAAAACATATGTTTCTTATATTATTTTTAAAAAATATATTGCATATAGACTATTGCATAATTTAGCATACTATTGCATATTGCAATTATTTTTCAATGTTGTGCAGCCCTAAAAGGCTTACCAACCTAAATGTTATTACAGCTACAGACCTTTTTGGAGAAATCTTTTTTTTTCAATTGAGCAGCTTGTAATTAGTAGTTTTATCAGCTGTCTAGTAAAGCAGCGCTAATACATTACTCCTAAATAGCTGCCGGCTAGTCGTCTCACTCAGTATTCTGATCGATTCAGTTGGATGAAACGTGAATAAAATAAAACAGATTATATCATTTGATTAATTGATTATTAACGTGATTAAAAATGAATGTGGGTTATTTTAATCATGTGCCTGATTTATCCTTTAGCAGCATTCATACGGGTAATGAGGGGTGTTTAATGGAGCAATAGTAACTCTCAGCGCAAGCTTTAAGTCAAAGATAACAAGAACAGAGTGCGGAGGTGATAGAATAAACTGTCGTAGATTCATGAACAGTTTTAATATACAATCTTATTTTAGTCTGATTTTATTTTTATTGAAGGTTAAAAGCAAAACTTAATTATGCAAAAAATTATGTTTAATCAAATCTGTGTATTTATTAAATTTAAGCTTCTGTATTTTAGCAACAACTTTATTTATACGTACACGTTTCCAGTTTTCCAACACAAAGAAATCTACTTATCATATGTCTAATGATCTCCTTCTTTCACTGTCTAGTCCAAGTCCTCTGCTGTTCTAAATAAACTTCCTGTCACTAGGTGGAACTGAACAGAAAGTACCGCATGCACACGGCCCAGCAGAAGGTCGCCGGATCCATCTACATCAACTCTCGCTGCGTCTTCCTGAGAAAAGAACTGAAAGAGGGGCGCTATGTCATCATCCCCACAACCTTTGACCCGGGCCAGCAGGGAGATTTTCTGCTCCGAGTATTCACAGATGTGCCTTCAGACTGCAAGTAAACCTAACTGCTAATGCTAAATTCTTATAAAATCCCACGACTGACAAGTTGAGTGCTTGATTTGTTTTGATGCTTTGTGTTGGAACAGGGAGTTGACGCTGGATGAGCCTCCTCAGACGTGTTGGACGGGGATGTGTGGATATCCTCAGCTAGTCACGCAGGTGCACGTGCTGAGTGCTGAGGGTCTGCAGGGACAAGACTCTAACGGAGGTAAACCTACACACACAGCAAAAACCTGATCATCTGTACACCAGTGTTGGACATATAACGTTAAAAAAGCAATTAGTTATAGTTAGGAATTAGTAACTGAGTTACATCATTCTAAAAGTAACAAATTACCAGGTAAAGTAACTATTGCGTTCAAATATGTGAAATAACTTGGATGTCCTCAATATTAAATGGAATAGAAGGCAGCACTGGGCTTAGTGGTTAACACTGTTGCTTCACAGCAAAAAGGTCCCGGGTTCGATACCCGGGCAGGGATCTTTCTGTGTGGAGTTTGCATGTTCTACCTGTGCTTGTGTGGGTTTACTCCGGGTTCAAAATCATGTATGTTAGATTGATTGGTGATTCTAAATTGCCCATAGGAGTGAGTGTGAGTTTATGTGAGTGGCCCTGTGATGGACTGGTGACCTGTCCAGGGTGTCCCCCTCCTGCCTTTTGCCCTTTCAGAGATGGCTGGGATAGACTCCAGCAGATCTCTGTGACACTGTATGAGGGAATAAGCGGGTATAGAAGATGAATGAAGGTTATAAATGATTTAAAAGACCAAACCTTAAATTTTTAGCTGATTTCTTTCATACTTGCATTAATCCAAATGACAAGGAACTGTAAAGGAACTTGCTCCTCCCGTCTCCCGAGCTTAGAACCAGCAGTGAGCGCCTTAAGGTACAAACCGACCTGTCTGATTCCCCACAACTCACAAAACCACATGTACAGCAGAGGCACTGAATCCTCCTGACAGTGAGCATAAATTGTTTTCCCGCTGGAATAACACAGACATGAAGACCCAGGGTGCAAAAACTATTAATCAGTCTGATACCTCTAATGCGCCTGTTTTTTATGATTTATTATGCCTTAATGCAGTTGATCTAAAATTCTGTTTATAATAAGAGGCGTAAGATTCATATTACTGACTTAAGATGAATTTTTATCACAAAGTTAATCAAACGGAGGCACCTTAGTGTCCTAGGATTTGTCCTTCACTGTAAGTGGACTATCACTTTATCTTCTTAGCTGCAGGTTTAAATGCTAATAACAGAAACCACTTAGTCCCCAGTCCAATTTTCATTCATGCTCAGGGATATCCCCTGATTTGGTCACTAGCTGTGATGATAAATTAGCATTAAAAAAGTCTGCAAATCACAAAACTGACCATAGGTTGTCTTATTTCAGCCTCGGATCCATACGTGATTATTACCTGTGAAGGAGAGAAAGTTCGATCACCTGTGCATAAGGACACCCGATGTCCCAATTTTGACATTAAGGGGGTGTTCTATCGCAAAAAACCAAAAGAAGGCATTCACATCGAGGTAAGTGTGACACTCTTCTGTTTTCTCTGTTCTTAATTCCCTCATTTTTAACCATTTTTGTTGCGAACTAAAGTTTTTAACTTTTGTCTAGGTTTAGTTACTGAAATAAACATTTAACTTTAGTTTATCTATGTAAACGAGACGCTGCATCAGGACACTATAGGGGGCGTCCTGATGCAGCTCGAGATCCTGAAGGGTAAACGATGGTTGGTGTGATTGGACACTATATTAGATTTTCACCATGAAGCAGTCTTTAGGTAATACAAAGGTTATAGCTCATACGTGTAACAACAGCGATGTTATATATAAAAGTAACTAAAACCTTACTAAAGCCCACTAACATTAGATCTATCTATCTATCTATCTATCTATCTATCTATCTATCTATCTATCTATCTATCCATCCATCCATCCATCCATCCATCTATCTATTCACATATCTACAAACTAAAGTTAAATGTTAATTTTAATAACTAAACCTATACAAAAGTTATTGGCTAGAAAGGTAGGTAGGTGGGTTGGTAGGTTGGTAGGTAGGTAGATAGATAGACAGACAGACAGACAGACAGATAGACAGATAAAAGTCTGGATTTAAATCTGTCTATCAGTATAAAGGTTGAAAATTTTTGTAAAAGGTTGTATTTTTGACCCTGAAATATATTTTGAAAGATATTTTGGTTGAAATTAAATCTATAATATTATAGATTATGATTATACTATATTTTATTGAGCATCACAGAAACAACATATATTTAACATATATTTTAAATAAATTGTTTTGAATCTTCCTCTGACTGACCCCGGGATGGTGGTAGATCTACAATAAGAATGTGATTGTGGACACCTTCCTGGGTCAGGTGATCCTCTTCAGTGACCCGAATGACCGTCAGGAGCAGCACATCGTCCACCTGAGAGACAAAGGGAGCCGCCAAGAGAACGACCTCCCCGGCATGCTGACCGTTCGCCTGATCACCTGCACCACGCTAACCAACATCTGACATCTTATTGATCCTTACCTCTGCTCTTTACTTCCTCCTTTCTTCTCTTCTAATGTCCTACCTGGGGTATTCGCTGGAAATCCATATCATTTTGCAGCGCTTGCATAGTATTCATAAGGGCTACGCATTAGTCGTGCATGAGCAGCTGAGGTCAGTTTGGTATTGGGACCTTTGCGGAGTTTTCCCTCCTGTGATCAGCCGCATGGTTTCCCGTTGCCAGCTTACCTAAACAAAAACCTGTTCTTGCCATCATGTTTGAGCTCCCTCACAGTATTTCCACCAGTTTAGACTTGCATTATTAGCTCATTTTGCTGAGGAAAATATTTATTGATGCCTTGGACAGCGCATGACCCATTCTACCTGTTTTTTTGAACAACAGTGTGTTTGACTGGAGTGTGTTTGGATATGCAGCAACAGCATGCTTGGTGTAGCTTTGCAACAATACCAAGAAACAGGGACACAGAGTTCAGCCACGACCAGCCGCCTCCAGGGACCAAAAGCCCACCCAGCCTTCATCTCCATAGTAACGCCACTGCCTGAAGACTGTGACAGTTTGAACAGCTTGTATATGTGTGTGTGTATGTTAATCCTGAAAAAATCCCCTCAGACTTCCTTACAAAGGTCATGCATGTGCAAACAAACTACATAAATTCCTGCAGTGTTTGAGAGCAGTCTTCAGGTGATGGACATTTGTATACACACTTTGCATGTATACCTCACTCATGAGACAGTGACGTGACGTGACAAATTGCTGGGTCTCTTCAGCTCTTGCCAAACAGCATGTGCCATGATGCGAGTTCTATTAGAAATGTTCTTCCACTCCACCAGGGGGTGCTGTAGTAATTCTTTAGGAACCGCAGACTCTTTTTTTTGTTCTTTCCAGTTGCTAATGTGCCCTTATACTATGAACTACTACGAAGCTATTTATATAACTGCCATGACCATGTTTTGGTAGCATTTTAGTTGCTTTTGTTATGGTGAAAATGGTTTTTAAAGTGTTCTATCAAATTGTTTTTTTGTTAAGTGAAAGGGGCCATTTTTATGTTGCATTTCATTATTTTTGTTTATGTACATTGTCCCGTGTTGTCTTGAAAATTTTTTACAAGAAAGATATGTGATATAATGATATACTGTATTTACGAAAAGACCCAGGATGGGTAAATGATGGTTGTGCATGGAAAGACGTTGACTGTGCTTTAAAATAGTAAATACGAAAGAGCGGCTTCAAATTTGGTCATAGTCGCGTAATTATGGAACAACAGAATGTTTTTTATTATGAATTTTTCAAATTTTTTAATAGTGTTGCCAGATTAACACACAAGGCCACTAACACTAGCTAGCTAACTTGCAGAAAAAAAGCTAGCTAGCTTAACATGCAGTTAGAACAGTTTAGAGCCGTACGACTCCTGCTAATAGCAACTGTATGAGGGACATTAATGTGTCGTCCCATTACCTTAACCCGTCCTCGTCCATTTTGCTAAAAATACAACGGATTTATAAATAGATGTTCCGTCTGTTTCCATTTGTAGTGGGGTTCGATTAATGCAACTAATAATTTCAAACCTTAACAAGCATGCCATTGTCCAGCAATTCCATTGTTTTATTCAGGGAATAATTAATTTTTTTAAAGCTTGAAAAAAAACCCACCCATTTTTAGTTCATGTTATGTTAGTATTTATTTCAGTTTATTACATTCTAAAAAAATGATCTTTACCCGGTGATGTAACTTGGCAGAAAATGGTCATTTACAGGATACCCTCCCTCCCCCTTCCACAGAGGGTAAAACTTCAGTGAATAATTGGATTGGGATGAAAATCATCACGTAAATCATATTCTATAGCGTGTTAGACAGCGCTCGTCTATCATCAGCAAAACATCAACCGAGGTCATAGCTTTTTAAAGGATTTGCTCTGGTAAAATGCAGTTCTCATAACTCAGCATTTTATAGGAGCATTTATGATGGGCTTTTATTTCATTTGCCACCCAAATACTTCACAAAAAAATTATTTTCATCTTAGCATTTCTACGTAAACCATGCCATGCTTTTAACAAACATCATTATCATTTGTGTAATTAGGACATACAGCGTTCATTGCTTAATTCTTCGGTGTTCATACAGAGACTTTTCCCAGTGTGTGGTGTGTTCTGCTGCACTGCAGCTAGCTGACACACCATCACTTAACCCCTGCATTGTAGCTGGTAATAAAACGGCGCATGAAAAATTTAGGAAATAAATCATTTTCTAAATAAATGATTAGGGCTGTATTCAGAGTTAAGTTCCACCCAACTCTAACCAAACCTCAGATACCTACAGAATAGTCAGAGAGGTGTGTTGGGGTTGCCCGTGACCACGATTCAGGTTTTTTTAAAACCAGTAACATGTACCTGGTCAAGTGATATTCCAAAACTGCAAAATAATGAAGGTAAAAGCAATCAATTGTAAGATCATATCAGTTTATAGGGGAAGCTCTTGCATCGTTACAACACCTTAGTGTCCACCTGGGTCCCCCCCCCCAATTTTCTGATCTAAATGGATGGTTTTATACACATTTTAGGTGCTTCTGTACAGAAAAATTTAAGTGTGTAGCACATTATGAATAAGAAACCCAAGAAATTTTACGTAACTAGCCAAAAAATAGCTTCACAATACATTCATTTTTGGAATTAAATAACTCTGCCCATGTGCTGGGGAATTGGATCAGATCTGTTAGTTCAGTCTTTAAAGCATGAAGTAAAAAGTAAGAAAGATATAGTGATAATGTGAATAAATGTATTCAATACTTAGAGGATGGTGTATTAACTGAAACGGGATTTTTAGGAACAGGAAATTCTTACTGATATTTTCTATTCAAAGATGTATTAAATGATGGTTAATGAATTATATGTTCTAGTATTATAGCCCTAGAAGTGTAAAAACAATTAAACCGAACGAAAAAAATACAATTTTCCAAAAAAAAAAAACACTTAGATTTGGTCTGCTTGAAAGAAACTCCATTAATATTAATAAAATTAAGAATCATTTTAATGTAAAATATGAAATTTTCTACACCTCAGAACCTTTTACCAGAATATTTTTCAAATTTTGTATATGCTAAAGCCATAGCATCAATGCTAAAATTAATCCCTGTCTAAATTCAGGAAAATCAGCGTTTATAGGTTAATGATGTACTTGATGTACAATTGCTTACCAACAGTTTATTACAGAATCATGTTTATCGTTGTTAATAAAACCTGATAAAACCTATTTACTACAATTGGGAGGTCACGTCTGCCGTAACTATATTGTACTTGTGTAGCGTTTTTAATGTGACGTCAATGCCAAGCTAAATGTGGCACTACACAAGTCCGATGCGTACAACCATTCAAACTTTAAACAAAGGCAGTAACATCTATAGAACTTCCTCTTTCTGTAGACTGAAGCATACGTCTGACGTTTAGCATGTTAGCATCCGGGTTGCCAAATATTCGTATATCGAAGCTGTTTTCCAAAATCATTTTCTTTTTTGTTCTAAAGTGCAGCTTCGTATTATTAGATATTAATAATATAGATAAATAAATAATAATAAATGAAGTTAATCAATGAAGATAAATGGCGAAACCTATTTACTATTATTTACTAACACTGTATAAGCATAATAAGCATTTTAAATTGTATTGTTATAGTAACAGCTGGAATCATGTATTGTAACTCGCAAATAGCAAATTATACAAATTTACATTAATTTATATAATAAATTTTTATATATGAGTTACAAAACATGATTTTTTAGCAGTTACCTTAATAATAATTTATACATACATTAAAGTTCTAATAAATTCATTTCAAAACCAATATCAATCTTTAGGCCTAGTCCCCAGTCTCAACATACAGACAGAAAAACATCACATTGATCCAGTTCTGTGAAAAAATTCCACACAGAATAGAGACTTTTTTACACCATGGCCAGCGGCGCCTGGAAAGTGGCCCCCCCACCCCCCAAATCTGTTTTATTAGTAGAAACAGTATGGAACGGGTGGTAGGGGGCACAGACTAATATTCTTTTATAGGGCCTAAAATTGCTAGCGGCACCCCCTGTAATGCAATAACAAACAATTAGTAAAAACTAATATATATAATATAATGTAATATAATATATTAAAATTTATCAAATGACAGCATACGGCACATTTTGGCAACTATTCTTACGCTGAATAATTTTTATGGACGTTTTAGTTATTGACAACTAAAAAATGACCCTATAAATAATATCAAGTTGAATTTTATGCTGATTTTAATAAAAGAAATGTAGGAAATTCTTAAATTAAAGAAATCTTTCTGGCTTTAATAAATGACTAAAAACTAATTGCATCCTGAGGTTCATGTTTAAAGAGAAATAATTCTGTACTAAAATGACTGATGTACGCAGTTACGTGGGCTGTAGATGGTTAAAAAAGTCTTATTGATTGGGGAAAAAAACACTAATTTAACTAAACAGAAAGATTTTCTGTTAACACTTTTCTTTCTCGTTTTCTTTTCTGCCTCTGGATTAATGTTTTATGTAAACGCCATGAAGGTGATCGATGTGCCAATGTTCTATTAATCTACATTTATTTATTTATTTATTTATTTTTACTTTTTAAAATTGTATTCTGTTCATGTTTTTTGCCAACATTCAGTCTGTAAAGCTCCACCATAGGCTTTTTTTTTTTAACATATTAAGGAATCCTGATTTATCAACACAATGCTAAAATTAAGTCTGAACTCTCTATTACTTAATTACGACTCTGGAGCTCAGTCTGTATTCCAGACGCCGGTTTACAGCCACATGTGTACGCAGACTGTTTTACAGCGTTCCAAATCCGCCACAATGTGGTCTTTGTGCCGTGGAGAAACGGACGCTGCTGCCTCTCGCACATACAGGTCTTGAGCTTAAGCTGCATGTGCTTTGCACCGGTGGACAGTGACGTGAGTGTGTGTGTGTGTGTGTGTGTGTGCTGATTGCTCAGGCATGAGTGTATGTACATGGCTGTAACTGCTATATATTACAAAAAAAAACCCCAGTCTGCTGGGCATCTCGTTCCACAGATGTTTCAACGCTACTGAAAAAATTCTGTGGGTGACGATGTTAAATCTGCGTTCATTTGTGTGATAAAAAAAAACTTTTCAGCAGTTTGTAAGTTTGGAAAACCTTTTCAACCTTTTTTAGGTGCTCATGTCTTTTTTCACTAAGGTGTGTTTATGTTCGCTTCTGATTAGGGTTGTTACGGTTTTACAGCTCGTGACTTTTTCCAAAAATGTTGATTACAATTTTGATCTAAAAGCGTTTATTTCCTGTGAGTCAAACTTTAATATTAAAATATCTTCAACCGAACAGATATAAGTAGAGCGAGAACATCCAGAAAAGTCATTTAATGTTAACTTGGATGATGTTAAACCACAAGAAACAAGGGGGAAGTGGTAGAACAGTCGTGGTGTTGTTCTACTAATTTGAAGACAAGGGTTTGATTCCCAGCACCACCAAGCTACCACTGCTGGGCCCCTGAGCAAGGCCCTTAACCCCAAATTGCTCAACTATATAACAGAGAATAATGTAAGTCGCTCTGGATAAAATAGTTCTTTTTCCTTTGGTATTTAAAGCTAATTTAAGCACTAGGAACTATCTGCAGCACAGATTTCCGCCATTTTCGAATATGACAGGCTTCAGCAAAAGATGGAATAAATTTTTCCCTAAATTTTCCAGTTTTCTCGTGTTTTATTCTGATAGTCAGTTAATACAGTGGCATGATGAAACCATATTTTTTATATTTCAAACCGTAATATTCTGACTCAGATGAACAGCACAACCCTATCTGTTCTCTCTTTCTCTCTCTTTCTTGCTTTCTCTCCTTCTGTCTGAGATGCGCTAGCTCGCTGGCCTGCATCACTGCATGTACTGTGACTAACTGGAAGCTCAGCACAGACAAAAACCATTCTGAATGGTCAAATGTGCCATGTCTGGATGAGCTAAGCTTCACGGCATCGCCTTAAGATACAGAGAATGCTTGTAGAGCGTGTGACGTCTTCTTTTTGCTCTTTTTTCTTCTTTATCCTCTTCCTCTGTCTTGATTATCATTTCTTTTATTGACAACTTTTATCAAGAAACTCAAACTTCCAGAGAATGGGCTTGTGATACTCTCGTATTTTTCTGCCGACGTTGAACCTGAAAGCGGCGCTAATATATATAAACTTGCATGATGATCTTCTATATATGGTAGCAGATGCTGAGAACTTTATAGTCTCTTTTAGCGACATTTTATACTTCTTTGTTGAATCTTTTATATCTGTCCATCGAATTGTTTGCGTTGAACGAAACACTAGTCTACCGTTATCGAGTCAATGCTTGGAGAAAGCTGTGTCTTCTGTACGTTTCAGTGTGCATTTTATTTCTTTATGTGTTTCCTGGGTTACACTGTGGTTATTTTCTATTTACTCTTAAAGTATTTATTTTCTCTATTTTGTATTTTATGTCAACTTGTGGCATGACTTTTAAATAAAATGTTAAAAATTGTATTTTTGGTCTTTTTTTTTACCAAAACACATTTATGGTTTTCTGGTTCACATTTATGGTATTTTAGATCACATTTATGGTTTTCTGGATCACATTTATGGTATTTTAGATCACATTTATGGTATTTTAGATCATTTTTATGGTTTTACAGATCACATTTATGGTTCTCTGGATCACATTTATGGTATTTTAGATCACATTTATGGTATTCTTGATCACATTTATGGTTTTCTGGATCACATTTATGGTATTTTAGATCACATTTATGGTATTCTTGATCACATTTATGGTTTTCTGGATCACATTTATGGTATTTTAGATCACATTTATAGTTTTCCGGATCACTTTTATGGTTTGTTTCCTAGAAATTTCCATAGTAAGTCTTGCCTACAGATTGAAACTATATTAACCTTAGAACACAGAAGGCATTTAAGCCATGTGACTAAGCTACAAGGTCTTAATGATAAAGGGAACACTAAATCCTATAATAAACTGTTTTCTAATGTTATAATAAACATGATTTAGGTCTCTGGTTAAAATAACACTCAATAATATCCAGCATTATTCCAGCAGGAACGCATTTTTCCCACTCCAGCCTCTATGGTACTCCTACTAATTCACTATAATCTAAAGAATAGCAACACACACCACTGAAAGAACAACTGCACTGTATTGTGTAGGACAATATATACAATTGTAATAATTACAGTTCTGTCATTGGGAGCTCAAAGAGACCAAGTGAAACACTTGCGTGTACTGGTATTGAAAAATAATCAACCCCAGGATGGAAAGGTGGCAGCTACAAGCTGAACATAGACTTTTAATTCAAAACAAATAAATACAAGTTATTTATATGACTATCAGGCATGAGAGAATTAGAGAGTTATATAAATTCTGTACCGAAATTATAAATGGTAAATATTTCCTTATAAGGCAGGAAAAAAAAATATTGACAATATACAAGAAAGAGACTGTGAGAGGAAGTCATTGCAAACACTTCCTATACATATCTGAGTGACACTGGATAGAGCGACTGTGACTAATTTCCCTTTTTTTATTTTATATTTTTAATAACAGCCCCTTCCAAAATGTAGATTTAATACCAGAAAACTTTGCAGACACTGAACAATATTTTATATTTTATATATTTTATATATATTACCTTTACAGTATTTGGCAGGCGTTCTTATCCAGAACGACTTACATTTATCTCTTTTACATTTTATCTCTTTTTGGACACCTTTTTTATACAACTGACCAATTAGGGGTTAAGGAACCCAACAGTGGCAACTTGGTAAATGGGAATCGAACCCCAGATCTTTGATTAATCAGAAGATGCTGAAATCTTTTCTATAACAAAAACAACAAATCCCAAATCTGAGTATAATTATAAGCCACAAACGTGTACACAAATTTGTATACACAAATAATGTGTATAAAATATTTAGATGAGTGTTATAAAGGGTTAAAAGCACAAAATTTCTTAAAATTCCTTTAATAAAACTAAAAGACAGTTGTCCCTGTCCCAGGTTTTTCGACACCTCTTTTATACAACTGAGCAATTCGGGTTAAGGGCCTTGCTTAGGGACCCAACAGTGGCAACTTGGTAAATGGAATCGAACCCCAGATCATCCAATTAGCGGTCCAACACCTTAACCACTGCACTACCACTTCCCCTATTAGCTCCTACATTGTATATGTCATCCGTTTATAGTTACCTTTAACGATGTGGAATGTTTTGGAAATCCATGTGTCTGTTATTGTGTACATTATAGCACCTATACACAGTATTTCCCTTTCGCTGTGCCCCTTTTTCTCTTTTTGCCAATAAGAGAAAATTTCCCATGTCCTAAAATTAAGGACAACACTCAATTTTTCCTAAAACTAATGAACACAAACTCTTGTGTCTTAATGGTGGAAAGTTACTGACTCTAACGAAGCACTGGCACTGCTGACTCCTTCCCTAAAATAAACATATTCTTACGCCAAAAACAGTTAGACCCTGTCAACAAGCACCTACCACATTTTATAATGTTTTAATACAGCATCAGTGGGCATCTGTTGTACAAGTGTTTGTGTGAGTTGTTACTATGGAAACACATCCCCTTGACCTATCAGCATCGAGTATTTTACAGGAACCTTCTGTAACTCTGTGTGGTATGTTACATTGTTCTAGATTCCAGTCAGTTCCCTAAACATGCTGTTCATTGATAAGATCAGTCACACCCAGCTTCCATTTTTAGATGGAAAAATACTGACCTTTTCCAAGACATAATCTTAGAGAGAGAGAGAGAGAGAGAGAGAAAGAGATGACGCGAGAGAGGAGGAGAGAGAGAGAGAGCGAAGAGAGAGAGAGAGAGAGAGAGAGAGAGAGAGAAAGAGATGGAGAAAGAGAAAGCTAGAGAGAGAGAGGGAGCGAGAGAGAAAGGAAGGAAGTGTAGTGTACTGACCTGTAGACCTTTGTATCAGCTGTTCAATCTTGTGGCCCTGTGTGTGCCATAAGCCCGCCTCCCTTTAATCAGGATCATGAGTGACCCTCTAAGGGAATCAACGCAGCATCGCACAGCAACAGGTACCAGCTTCAGCTATTCACACACACACACACACACACACACAGAAAGAAAGAAAAGAAAAAAGTAAGACGAGGCGTTTTATAATAGAATGATAGATGAGTGTATAGCTACTGAGATTTGCTCCTGTGCAGAAACCTGTGGATTTAAGTCAAGTGATTCCAGAGTGACTGGACAAAAGGGAGAAATGGAGTGACCAAAAAAAGGAGAGTAGAGAAGCGAATTTGCCGATTTGAAAGGTAAGTAAACTTTCAGCTGAACGGTTTAAGCTGCCTACCACACCACATGCTCTAACGAGGCTTTGCTCAAAGCCTCTTAATGCTATTTTCTATCCTTTACACCAGGCCTTAATTACAGGCCCTTTACCAGCTTAGAATGAGGGGTTAACATGTTAATGTTGTTTTTTTATCACACTTACAGATGATAAGCAAAGTATAAATACACAATATGGACAAAAGTAACCAGTTGAGTTATTGAACATTTTATTTCAGATATAGACGCACTCCACGCCTCTGGAAACACTTTTCACTAGATTGTGTATTTGGGTTTGGGAAACCTTTCCCATTCAGACAAAATATTTTCAGTGAGTTCAGGCATTAATGTTGGGTAAAAAAAGGTCATGGATGCAGTCGGTGATCCGTTTTTGTCTTTTTTTTTCAATGGAGTTTGGTGAAAGCTTTCACTGCCATACTGTAATATATTATAGAGTATATAGTGCATATAGTGAACCTTTCTGGCAGTAGTTTAATGTTAAGCTATTGGATTTATTCCAGGTCTTTATTTCGGTTCTTGAATTTGATTAGTCGGAAGATGCTGAAATTTTTTTCTATAACCAAGACAACAAACCACAAATCTGAGTATAATTTTAAGCCACAAACGTATACACAAATTTGTGTACACAAATAATGTATATAAAATATGCAGATGAGTGTTATAAAGGGTTAAACACACAGAATTTCTTAAAATTCCTTTAATTAAACTAAAAAGACAGTTGTCCCTGTCCCAGGTTTTTGGACACCTGTAGCAGGCATAACATTTAAAATAAGCTCATTTTGTGCATAAAAGTGTAAAATGTCTCTGTTTAAACATTTGTTATGTTTTCTATGTTTTATTGTGAATAAAATATTGGCTCGTGTGATTTATAAGTCTTTTTATTCCAATTTTAAAAAACAATTTTTCTGGTATATAACAGTCTAAGTATCAATAACAATAACATATAACCGCAATAGTTTATAGTCATTTATGTTGTGTTTTAAGAGGTTTATATTGTATGTTTACACGTTATCTGCTTGCTTATAGACATTCTATCCAATTTATGTAATGGTGGTGGACACTGGGACTTTGCTGAAAGTTGGATATAGAGTCAGAAATAACTCACTGGTCCTGAAGCCAGCACCGTTGATCAAGAGCCGACAGTGACGGCTTAGAGGTGCTGGGACATAAACATTCCAATCAGTCCTGCAGCACCTTAACCGCGGTGGCACTGCTGTTCACCACATAACAGCGTTATAATCAGAAAAGCCAGATTCAAGAGTTCTTTCCTGGAAAGCTGTTGGACTTTCTATACACTCGCAGTGAATTCGTACTTTGGTGCAGACAGTTAAACTGCTGGCATAAAGACTGCAGTGGCTGTAAGATGGCATTATGAATGGTAGCTCAGCTGTCACATTTCTTGGCACTGTCTGAGACATTGTCAGCAGTAGTGAGCAGAAGGACAGCCTGGAACAGTGTAAAGGTTATAAAACACATTCACAGGTTCCAACTATTCTGAAAATTACTTTTCAGCATGTTCGTTATACAAGACTAGGTTATATTATATAGGGGAAGTGGTAGTGCAGTGATTAAGGGGTTGGACTGCTAGTTTGATTCCCAGTATCACGAAGTTTTTACTATTGGGCCCCTGAGCAAGGCCCCTTAACCCCTTATTGCTTAGTTGTATAAAAAAGATAAATGTAAGTCACTCTGAATAAGGTCGTCTGCCAAATGCTGTCAAATGTGGAAATATAACATTTAAAGCATTTGTTGTGTTTACTTAAATGCATTTTTTTTATGAAAGAGCTTAGAAATACTGGAGGTTTAGTTTAGTTAATCTGCTTATAAATGTCAGTTCGCTGGTTACAAAATTAGTGTTGCAAAACATAAGCCAAGCAGTGAGTTTCATCATTCATTCTTTAACCTACTTTTATTTGGAGCATGTAATTAAAAAAGTTTTTTTCTGTTTTCCTACAGTACAGCATGATACGCTAAATATTCCAAACTACAGGGCTTTGCTAGATTTTTATTTTGTCTACAAATTCAAATACTGCCTTGGTTTTGCAGCTTGTATTTATAGAGTTTAGGGATTTGGGGGTTTTGTGCACAGAATTGTGGTCCTGCTGGAACAGTGTTAGGGTCACTCTGTTCAATAAAGGAACAACACTTCAATATACAATAACATTCTAGACAACTGTGTGCTGCAAATTTGCTGGAAACGGTTTTAAAAAGAAATCTATATCGGAACAAAAAAGCAGATGTGTGTGTTATGCAGCATGACAAATTTCAGTACAGAAAGTTAACAAAGAAAAGTTTTAGCAAGGCAGATCTGAAGGAGTTTTTTTGCCAAAAAGTTTAAAGGCCCTTAGCCAAAATAATTAGGTATTGTATTATATGGATTAAAAATTTGTTGACAAAATATTCGTTAACACTTGTGTTACCAGATGATTAAACAGTTTTTTTGCCCCTTTTTTTGTCAAGGTTCAAGGAGCTTTATTGTCATTTCAGCCATATATAGCAGATGCAGTACACAGTGAAATGAGATAACGTTTCTCCAGGACCCCCCGGTGCTACACAAAACATAGAATTTACTAAACAACAAAGAGCCACTAAACAGAATAGACATAAAGTGCGTGTCAGTGAAGAAACAGACAGTGCAATAAACAATATAAACATAACAAGGACAGTGCAAAAAGACAGTAAAGGACGGGACATAACGGAATAGCCCCAACCATATTGTGGATGAGGTGGACACGAAATGTGCAAATTATAACAGTACTGTGCAAATAGCATAGCATTTAAAGTGAGTAAAGTAACTATAGTATTGTCAGTGACTATAGTATTGTAAAGTGACTCTGCTTCCAAAAATGTTCGAGTGTTTCTGTGTTTGTGTCACTAAACCATTGTTGATTTTTGCTATTCAAATGTTGTTGGTTGCTATATTACGCTAAAGGTGGAAAATCACCTGACACGATTAATCTTTTTGTGTTTTCTATATCACTATAACCTGCAATATCATCAGGCTTGGGTCAAAGATTTTACACTTCCTATAATATATAAATACCAGCACATTTTACAGCCACTACACCTCCAAATTTTACCCACATCAGAGCAATAGAAAGCACAAAGTCCTATTCTTAGCATCACAAGAGCTTGGGATGATCCGCTTAGCAGGCACATTATACAGACTGCGCATTATACAACATATGTCTCAACATTCTCACTGAGCTGACCAGCTTTTAATAACAATATCATTGAAGACAACTAAACCTTAAAGATAAATGAGAGCCCATTTATTTATCTTCTATACCCACTTATTCCCTAATTCGGGGTCACAGGGATCTGCTGGAGTCTATCCCAGCCGTCTCTAAGAGGGTGAAAGGCAGGAGGGGGGACACTCTGGACAGGTCGCCAGTCCATCACAGGGCCACACACACTCACACTCACTCCTATGGGCAATTTAGAATCACCAATCAACCTAACATACATGTTTTTGGACAGGGAGAACATGCAAACAAATAGACCCCTGCATGGTAATCGAACCCCGGACCTTCTTGCTGTGAGACATCAGTGCTAATCACTAAGCCTAAAAAGGAAATGACTAAACGGAAATATGTAAATTAGCAGCAGCTTTATCTCTAGGAATGTGACTAAGCCCTAAAGACCGCCGAGCAGCTGATGCATGTTATGAAAGA
Source organism: Bagarius yarrelli (assembly GCA_005784505.1). NCBI lineage: Eukaryota > Metazoa > Chordata > Actinopteri > Siluriformes > Sisoridae > Bagarius > Bagarius yarrelli. The sequence continues at coordinate 2,123,454 of VCAZ01000082.1, read as the reverse complement.
TTTGCTGCTGGTCAAATTACATAAAACATGTAGCAGAAAGACACAATTACTGTGACACAATGGGCTAATATGTGCATATATTTATAAGTCAGTGGAGTAGAAATGCATTTAGTCACTTGCTCCGTGTACTAAGTAGTACATAAAGACAAGATTAGTGACATCGGCTCTTAACTGACTTGGACATCTGACTTGCTGCTTTTCTTACCCCTGTCTTGGCGTAATGCAGCAGTTATTTCTATGTCTGTTTCAGCCGTGGCTACGACAGAGAGTGGAATGCTTTTTTTCCCCACAAACCTAATCTTTAAGCTAATTAGCAAAGAGTACAGAGTCTATTAAACTGTCCTTGAGAAACATGTCATTACTCTGTTTTTAGTGACAACCAGGAAGTAAATGAATAAATGTCATGTCAGCGTAAGTGGCTGGCCATTTATTAGCTTCTTGGTGACATTTTGCTTCCTTTCGTTGTGTTCTGATACCAAACTACAAGCTTTTATCCAATTTTGTGATTACAATCTACACTGAGAAGCAATTTATCCCTGTCATGATGTTGGTCTCAGGCTTGTGAGCTCAGTGGAATGTACTGTATATGGTGGATAAAACTAAATTACCCTGTGTGTGCGATCGAAGGCTTTAGATTAAAGAACAGGATAAAAGTGTCACTCTAATGCTGTAAATACAAAGCTTGCAGCATTCACACAAAGTTAGCATCATAGCACACATATTAAAAAAAGGAACAAAATCAAAGCCTAATGTTACCTAAATTTCACACTTACTTAAGTTAAAAATAAACATAATTTGGGCAGCGTGGTGGCTTAGTGGTTAGCACTGTTGCCTCACAGCAAGAAGGTCCTGGGTTCGATTCCCAGGCAGGGGTCTTTTTTTGTGTGGAGTTTGTATGTCTCCCTGTGCTTGTGTGTGTTTACTCCGGGTTCTCCGGTTTCCTCACACAGTCCAAAAACATCTATGTTAGATTGATTAGTGTTGATTAAATTGCCCATAGAAGTAAGTGTGTGTGGCCCTGTGATGGACTGGCAACCTGTCCAGGGTGTCCCCCTCCTGTCCTTCACCCTTTCAGACGGCTGGGATAGACTCCAGCAGATCCCTGTGACCCCAAATTAGGGAATAAGCAGGTATAGAAAATGAATAAATGAATAAACATAATATAAATTAGCTGTACATTTTTAAACTTTCTACAGAAAAGTCTAATGGCCTAAATTTGTTTAATTGACACGTGTTTTATTTTGCTTGTTATTTCTACTGGATTTTTCTCTCTAATAACTTTTATGTCATACATTTTTTCTTCATGTCTTCAAGTTCGTTTTTTCCACAAATGTTTTCCTCAATAATGAATTTTATTCCACCACATCTAATAAATCTCATAAAAACGTCCTTTCGCACATTTTTATTCCCTTTTTCTACACTAGTTTTTACATCTGAAATATTTTTAACTTACATAGTTTTAGGTTTTTTTTCTAACATTGTGAAATGAAACAAGTTTTTTCTCCATAAGATACATATTTCGGTGTTTTTACATCATAACACTATATACCCAAGTGACCCAAGTGCGAATGTTGTTTTTTTATTTTTTAGGACACTCACATGATAACTAATGCCAAGAAGTAATAAAAAGCAGAAACATGGTCATCCTGCAGCAGGTAAAAACACACGACTTTCATTATTAATATTATTATTAGTGTAAAATATTGTATTTTCTGTTTATTACCTTGTATTTTAGTCAGCATTAATGATAATGTTTATCTCATAACTCCTTGGATTATCTAATATTATTATTCTATTTTTACTAATCTACACATGAAACCGTTTTTAAAACTAGGGCTTTATGTCAAAGCTTATTATTTATTCATTGTTGTCTTAACTAGTTCATTTTTTATTGACTTTTTAAAAACCCTCTGAAATACAAGCAACAAATAGCATTTAACAAGTAAATAAGCAAATAATTAAATATAAATTGGTATACACATCTAATAATTTTTTTATAAATTAAAAAATAAGTAAATTAATAATAGTAAAAGCATACTATATTTATTATCTTATCCTGCAAAATGTTTCATTCACACTGTGTAACAATTTAAATTGAATAGATATGTTTATAAAAACATATTTACACATAAAATCCATCTATTCATCCATCCCTTTTCTATACCCACTTGGATCTGCTGGAGTCTATCCCAGCTGTCTGGGAGAAAAGCAGGAGGGACCGGTTGCCAGTCCATCACAGGGCCACACACACCCCTATGGGCAATTTAGAATCACCAGTCAATCTAACATACATGTTTTTGGACTGTGGGAGGAAACCGGAGTAAACCCACGCAAACACAGGGAGAACATGCAAACTCCACACAGAAAGACCCCTGCCTGGGAATCGAACCCAGGCCTTCTTGCTGTAAGGCAACGGTGCTGATGACTAAGCCACCATGCTGCCCCATAAAAGACATAAATATATTAATCCGATTTGAATTTTAACACAGTGTGATAAGATAAGATATAAATGTGGTAGGTTAGAAATGATTTTCTTTCCTTACTTTCAAAATTGTAGCTGTGCATTTTTATTATTATTATAAAAAAATGTATATTCACTAGTTTGTATTGTATTATTCATTGTGTTGTTTTATTTGTCTTTGACTCCTAGAGGCACATAGATGTCGAAAAGCTGCTAGATTTATCAAAGCAGTTTCACTAACTGGCGTATTGTTTTTTTTCAACCCCTACAGGGGGATCACATCTGGTTGGATCTTAAGACAGGCAACTTGTTCGACGTTCCATTAGGAGCTGTGGTCAAGCTCTGTGACTCAGGTCTGATCCAAGTCTTGGATGATGAGGGTCAGGTGAGTCAGTAACAATTAGCGGGCTTTACTAAACAGTGCTCTACTTTCTTGTCACATGACCTTTGGTATGATTGATGCTGATGCTGATGCTGCAATGTGATTGTATTGTATTGTGTGTGTGTTTGTCCAGGAGCACTGGATTTCTCCTCAGAATGCCACCAACATAAAGCCCATGCACCCCACCTCAATCCATGGCGTGGAGGATATGATTCGCCTGGGAGACCTGAACGAAGCCGGCATTCTTCGAAACCTTTTTATTCGCTACAAGGAGAGAGTCATATATGTGAGTGAATGTGTGAGTTTCCAGGTATAAAAAATACTGTTGAAGGACAAACAGGTCGTGTTATAAAGCATTCACATTTACCACATTTGGCAGACGCCCTTATCCATGCCTTGCTTAAGGGCCCACAGTGGTGGCTTGGTAGTGCTGGGAATCGAACCCCGGTCTTTCTAGAATCAGTCCAACACCCAAACCACTAAGCCACCACTTCCCAACATTAATGTAATCCAATTGATTATTTTTCTATTTTTCTTTCACTAAGACTAAAAAATGACGTCTTGCTTTCAAACCATTAATACCATTAAAGACCTTTAAAGTCTGTATAAACAAATTATTTCTACAGAAACCCTAACTAGAATAAAAGCATTAATAAAACAGTCAATGACATCATTCTCCAGCTTAAAAGCCACTTGATATACTGTTTTACCCTCTGATTGGTGCACAGGAGATGCACAGACTGGTAATAAAACAGACGTGTGCTGTGTATTAGCGGTGTTTGCTACAGTATGTGCTCAGACCAGCCAGAATAGAATAGACCTTTTTCTACTGATTTATTGCCACATCCCCCGTCAGCCATTTTCCTCACTAAAAATACTTGATGGAGGACACCATGACCCTGACTGGCTTTGAGATGTGCCATAACCGAATTTACTGACTGAAAATGCCTGTATTTCAAGACCTTTTCAAGACCTTTTGAGTGAATACTTTTAAAATAGATGCTGTATTTTAGCAGTAGCGATTAGCATTCATTCATCTTCTATACTCTGTTATTGCCTAATTCGGGGGTCACAGGGATCTGTTGGAGTCTATCCCAGCTGTTTCTGAAGGGTGAAAGGCAGGAGGGGTACACCCTGGACAGGTCGCCAGTCCATCACAGGGCCACACATACACTCACACTCACTCCTATGGGCAATTTAGAATCACCAGTCAACCTAACAACCTTGTGCTGCCATCTGTTGGTGTGTCTTGAAACTTTTTGATACCCACTCATAACATATTGAAAATTTATCTATATCAACCTGTCTTAGAGATCACATTTTCCCACCAGTCTGATATATGTAAACATAATCTGAAGCACTTTTTTGTACTGTACATCGCTCGGGATAAAGGTGTCTGCCAAATGACGTAATTGTAAATGTTATGTATTGTGCTGCTGCCACATGATTGGCTTATTAGATATCTGCATAAAACTTCAGGGGTTCCTAATTAAAAGGGGATGTGTGTACATAAAAGACTGAATTACAGTATTGAAATGAGTTTATTTACTAGTGTGTACATCAACATTTTTCACAAAATGTTTTCCTTATGTATGATTTAATTAAATAGTACAAAACTGTATTACTGCCATTTACAATTCATTTTTACTATTGCTGTTTTCCTACCACACACCGCTTGGCATTTCAGACGTACACAGGGTCGATTCTGGTGGCAGTAAACCCCTACCAGCTGCTACCGATCTATACAGCAGACCACATCCGCCTGTACACTAATAAAAAGATCGGTGAAATGCCTCCGCACATCTTCAGCATCGCTGATAACTGCTACTTCAACATGCAGAGAAACAACAGAAACCAGTGCTGCGTCATAAGGTACCCAGAACATGTGCACAAATGTACTGAATTTTTTAAACAAATTGCACCATGATTAAATTACTGCAAATTAAAATTACAGTAAAGTAACAGTTATTTACTTCATATAGGTTACTGTATTTTACATACTTACGCTTAACAATACTTTACTGGGAGATGTTGCTGAAATGATTAATGTAATATTTTGTCAATTTTTATAAATTGTTTTCAACAGTTTCACTAACAATTACATTTTGATTTTAGATTTTCTGACCTGAAAAACTGTAGGGATTTTACTTATGTATTTGTTTGTTTGTTTGTTCGTTCATTCATTCATTCATTCATTTATTCATTCATTCATTCATTTATTTAGTAGGGCAGCATGGTGGTTTAGTGGTTAGCACTGTAGTAAGAAGGTCCTGGGTTCGATTCCCAGGCAGGGGTCTTTCTCTCCCCGTGCTTGTTTGGGACAATAAACAAGGACGAAGACCTTTGTTGTCTATGGTCTTCAGGCACTCAGACGACACTAGATATATATATAAGGACTTCTTTTATTGACACCGGTCTTTTGTCATCCAATGGCTGATTTTCCATATGCTGAAATGAGATGTAAAATGGCGTGCTGTGATAGATATTCAGTTCAAGCACATGCTAACATATTTTTGGATTTACTAGGGAATTAAATGTTACGATGTGATATCTTGTTTAAGCTGCTGCCACATTTCAAGCTATTTTAATTTGCATACCACCTTTAAAAATAGACAGCTTCACCGAAATTCACATCTAAATTCAGGACATGAATTATGATTAAGCAAGGCATACGTGACACTGGTAAGGAAACCTCCTCAAGATTTCATGAGGAAGAACCAGACTCACTCTTATCTGGGTCACACCAGGCAATGCAGCAATTGCATATCAGTCATGCATGAATTTGTTTGTGGTATTTTTCAATGAGAGCGATGTTTGTGTTGTTTGTTGATCTTCCTAAGTGGTGAATCCGGAGCAGGAAAAACAGAGAGCACCAAGCTAATTCTGCAATTTTTGGCTGCTATCAGTGGACAGCACTCGTGGATCGAGCAGCAGGTTCTGGAAGCCAACCCCATTCTAGAAGGTCAGCATATACATAGGATCATGCTATTAAGCGCTTTTATTTAGTTTAGCATAAAAGCAAGACAGATTTTCGACGGAGTGTTATTTAGAGGCTCGCTCTGTCTGTCTGAAAGCAACATCAACCTGCTGTTTAGATCTCCATATGGACAAAAATTCTCAGTGGAATTCATTAGCATGCGCCTGCTTCCAATGTGTCTGTCATGTCACGTTCTCATGTAGAGATTCAGATATCGTGATATCTGATGACATAAGTCTCTTGTTGCGATTATAATTGTTTTGCAATCAATTTAGTATGAATTCTTTTGCAGCATTCGGGAATGCTAAGACCATACGCAACGACAACTCGAGCCGCTTTGGGAAATACATTGATATTCACTTTAATAAGAGAGGAGCCATCGAGGGGGCGAAGATAGAGCAGTACCTGCTGGAGAAGTCAAGGGTGTGCAGACAGGTAAGACAAAGAAATCTGAAATGTGACTGCTGATCGGAAAGTCGTGAGCTCAATTCTCAGGGCCACCAAGCTACCATTGTAGGGCCCTAAACGAGTGTTGGGGAGTAACTAATTACACGTAACAGCGTAATTACAGTAATTTGTTACAGTTTACAGAATATTTGTTACAGTTAAGATTACAGAAAGATTTTAAAACCTAGAATATGTTAATTAATATTCATTCGTTGTTGCTTTTTGTCTGTTTTTTGTTTGCACGATGGCTTTTCCGCTAAGGCTGTTTATTAATGCGGTGCTATTCTGATGCTATTGATTGGTTCGCTGGTTTATATTCTGTTAGAATTCTGCCCAATTACATTGATTCACATTGCTGCTGAAGGCTACGAAACCCTGTTTGAGAGAAGAGTTAACCACCTGCTAGAAATGTTTTCAAAATGTTGGAAATATCTAATAAAAATGTATATATATATATATATATATATTTTTGAAACATTTCTACCAGGCGTACATATATAGATGTTAAATTTAAGTATATTTTATTTTATTTCTAGGAATGGAATAATAATGTGGGGAATCCCTTTAATGTCTCTGTAACGATCTGTAATGATAGCATTAGCACTGTAATTTTAGCTAGCTTTGGACTTGAGCGTACAGCATTTTTTATGGTCTAATGGTTGTAATTGTAGAATTAGAAAGGTAGTAAACACTAGTGTAAAGCCTACAGAAAAAGCTTTCTCTTTGGACATGGATGCAGATAGTTTTTTCTTGTATACTATCTCTATCTGTATTATTAAATGGAGTAAAGATTTTTGTTGAGATTTTTTATATAGATTATGTTTGAGATATTATAAACTCAGGGTGTTTTTCCTACAGGCTCCAGATGAAAGAAACTACCACGTCTTTTACAGTATGCTCCAGGGTATGAACCCTGAGCAGAAGACTAAGCTGGGGTTGGGTCAGGCTTCTGACTACGCTTATTTGACCATGGTGAGGGACTGCTGTCTTATCAGACCGAACCACTAATTCCTGATTAACTTGCTCTTTGGAAGCTGAAATTTTTTATGAACAACAAAATGCGTGTTGTTTGTCTCCACTGTGTCCTGCAGGGCAACTGTACGGCGTGTGATGGCCGGGATGATATGAAAGTACGTCTGAGTTTTATGTTAGATTTGAATGCTTTAATATCATTTGTTTGTCCTGAAACAGCTATGAAGTAAATTTGCATTTGTTGCATTTTAATATAAAGGAGTACCTGAGCATCCAGTCAGCTATGAAGGTCCTGATGTTCACAGACACTGAGAACTGGGAAATCTCCAAGCTGCTGGCTGCAATCTTGCACATGGGCAACTTGCGCCTTGAGGGTAAAACTGAATGTGGAAAAACAGTGATTAAATCGCATTAACTGTGCAAAGATAATTGATGTGTTCTTCTGTTATTCACAGCTCGGATGATTAACAACCTGGACACTTGTGTAATAGTGAGCTCAACTGACCTGGCCAAAGCAGCAGTTCTGCTCGAGGTGAGCACCTTTTTCTATCATACTTTACCAATTGTGACTTGCGATGGGTCACCTTGTGATCAGGTTTTCTGCAGCCATGTGTAGGACAGGGAAAAAGTAAAAAAAATGGCTGGCTGGCTGGCTAACTGACTGTTCGGCTGGCTAGTTGGATGGATAAATAGATGGATGGATGAATGGATGGAAGAATGAAAAAAAGATAGATAGATAAATGGAAGGATGGAAAAAATGATGAAAGGATGGATAGATGGATGAAAGAAAGGATGGAAGGATAAAAGGATAGATGGATGGAAGGATGGAAGAAAGGATAAAAGGATGGATGGATGGAGGCATGGATGGATGGACGGATAGATGGATGGATAGATCGATCGAGCAATCCATGGTTAATGTTAGAAATTTTTTCTTTTGAATGTAAACACAACCTAGGGGGCCACCTTGGAATGGAAAAACTCCCTCAGATAGTATGGGGAAGAAACCTTGAGAGGAACCAGCCTCAAAAGGAAACCCATCCTCATATGGTTGACTTTTTACCAAAACTCTGACCAGGCAGTTATTTGGTTTAATCAATTTAAGCACAATCTTCAGATCTACCCAACCTCTAAATGCCTCACCACACATCTACCTAATGGTAAAACCCTCCTGATCATGTGGCACCTTTTGTCTTGGACGCATGCAGTATGAATCCTTCTGTAAGCCATCTAACAAAAAAGTGAACCTGCTATTTGCTTTTCAATTTTCATTCGATTTAAATATATTAGTCTGTTTATGTGTTTTGGTATACAGTTGCATCCCTATACTATATACTTTCCACAAAAATAGCTCCCTACATGGAAAGCAATCACTATACACACCCCTGTACTATTACAATTCTAACATATATAACGAGCACGTTAGTAATCTGTGATTTGATTTGTTAGAGTGTGTAATAAGGGTGTGTGTGTGTAGACTATACTGTATCTGCTCCATCTGTGAATTACTCGATCGGAAAATGTTTCCGACGCATGGCTGATTTTTTTTCTACCTTTTAATACTTTAACACTGATTTCCCTCCCTGATTATCCTGGTGGGAGGGGGTTCTTAGTGCTGATACAGGAAAGGAGCGGAGGGGAGTCGAAGATAAATGCAGTCATTAGTGAAACTCAGATGGTGTTATTAGAGCATGAGCACAGCATGGGTAAAGCCCTCACTCTGCCAGCCTGCAGCTCTTCATCTTCATCACAGTCAGCAGCAGGAAAGTCTGATTTTAGAATCCCATTCACATTACTGGTGCATCTGCCCCCTGGTGGCGAAAGGCACAGTTTACATTTACATGTTTGGCATTTGGCAGACGGACACTTGTGTAATAGTGAGCTGAACTGACCTGGCCAAAGCAGCAGTTCTGCTTGAGGTGAGAGTGAATGAAGATGAGAAGGATGTTTTGTGTACAGCTACATGTACTGTACCTATCACCACCTATATATTTCTTTCTCTTCCACTCTCTTCTTCTATCTATCATCCTTTTCCAGTTGTGACTTGCGATGGGTCTCTTGTGATCAGTTTCTCTGCAGCCATGTGTAGGACAGGGAAACAGAAAATTATAGCTGGCTGGCTAGTTGTATAGATTGATGGATGGACGGACGGACGGGCGGACAGATGAATGGATGGATGGATGGATGGATGGAAGAATGTATGGATAGAGGGATAGAATGATGAATGGAAGGATAGAAGAAGAAAGGATAGATGGATGTATAAATAGATGGAAGAAAGTATGGATGGAGGGATGGAATGGATGGATGGATGAATGGCTTTATCCAAACATTTTTATCTCTTTTTTAAAACTAAGCAATTGGAGGTTAAGGGCTTTGCTCAGGGGACCAGCAGTGGCAATTTGGTGGTCCTGGGAATCAAACCCTTATCTTCCAATTAGCAGTTAACCACTGCGCTACCACTTTCCCATAGTTGTGTATGTGTGTGGCTCCAATAAAAAAAACCTGAACTTGATAAGACTTAATAAGAGATCTTATTTTTTAATTGGTGTCATTAAAAATAATGGCAAACAAATCTACAAACCTAAAATACCAGTAAACTTTAGAGATCATATTTATTTTGTGTGTTTAAATTCTTGTAAATTGAATTTTCCTGTATATATTAATTATCACCGAAACCAAACAAGTCAACAGAACTGTCAGAACAGAACCCTTGCCGGGTACGTTGCCCTGCCGGGCTATCGAAGGGCAACTGCTAGACCTTCTGCTCTTATGTTGTAGACTATGTGCTCCATGTTTGTTTATGTTGTCTATGTCTTGTTATTTGAGTCCCCCTGGCTTGTCATTGGTTTATTGGTTCCCTTTATTGTGTTCAGGTGTTTCTTGTTTAGTTGATTGTTTCCCCTCAATTAGTTTGTGTATTTATACACCTGTGTTTTAGTTCGTCTGGGACAGTCAAGGTTATATGGTCCAGGTTTAATGTTGCAGTCGATAGCCATGTCATAGTTCAGGGTTATGTTATGCTAGTTTTATGCCTTTTTCTTGTTCTTGTTCTTTGTTAAAATGTACTTCTTGTTTCGTAGTTGAAGGTTATTTGTTTTACTGCACTTGCATCTAAAAAAAACCCTGTGACTTGTAACAAATTGTGTGAATTGTTTTAGTTACTAGCAAGCTAAAATGACCATGAATTTGTGTGCGGTGAAATGTCCAACGTGTAATCATGAAAGTAAGTGTGTAAAAAATTATATATATATTTAATTAAATAATAGAAGAAGTATAAGTAAAGAGATGTATAACCCTAAGCCTAAGTTTAAAATTTAACTATAAACTATAAACTATATTTATATGTGTATACACACTCACCAACCACTTTATCAGGTGCACCTGTTCAATAGCTTGATAACACAAATTGCTAATCAGCCAATCACATGGCAGCAATTCAATGCATTTAGTTATCTAGATGTGAAGAAGACGATTTTATGAAGTTCAAATCGGGCATCAGAATTAAGAATTAAGGCAGTTCTAAAGGCAAAAGGAGCGTCCAACCCGGTACTAGCAAGGTGTACCAGTAAGTATATATACCAGTTATATATATATATATATATATATATATATATATATATACACTAGGAAAAACATATTTATACTAATGGATGACAAATAATACTCAGATATCCTTTTACGAATAAAACACTTACTTGACAAATGCCCCCCCACACACACACTCAGGCCACACTGACAACAGTCATAATTCAAGGTCTATTAGGAGACGTCCAGTGATCTCATAGCTTATTAGATAAAGCTGTTCATGGTTACAAGAATTCCCTTATTTCTTCTGTAACTGTTGGCTTTTAACCAAACATTTACAAGTTTATCATAAACAAAATGCTGAACTAAGCTAGTTTATCTAAGCTGCTACTTTCAGAATTAGCCAAGGAAAAAAAAATATACACGTTGGAACGATTGTACACGTTTTCTGCTGTTTAACCCATAACGGAATTTAAGACAGCAGAGAGCTAAGTTTCATTTTGATTGCAATTTTTTGTATTTAATTCTGTCTTTATAGGTGAACCCACAGGATCTTATGACGTGTTTGACCACACGAACGCTCATCACTCGGGGAGAGTGTGTATCCACGCCACTCAGTGTGGACCAGGGGTTGGATGTTCGTGATGCTTTTGTTAAGGTTGGAACCCTGTTTTCTGCTGCTGTTTTTTAGTACAATTCTGACTCCATATCAAGAATAAACCTAAACAAAGTATAGTTTATTTATTAAAGGTATTAAAATGTGTTTATTACTTTGGAGGTGTTTTAATTTAGCTAAAATCTAGAAACACTGACATGTGAGAGACATTTAAATGTTCTCTGATGACTTTCTTTCTTTTTTTTTTTTTTTAGGGAATATACGGGAGGTTATTCGTGTGGATAGTGGACAAAATCAACGCTGCCATCTACAGAGCCCCGTTTACTAAAAACAGAGTCACCCCCAGGTCCATCGGGCTGCTTGACATCTTCGGATTTGAGAATTTCACCATCAACAGGTGTGTGTGCGTTACTCATTCTACATCTTTCTTCTCCAAAACCTTTTATGATTACTATTAAGTTTTTTTGTTTTTTTAACCAGCTTTGAGCAGCTGTGCATCAACTTTGCCAACGAGAACCTGCAGCAGTTCTTTGTGCAGCATGTTTTCAAACTGGAGCAGGAGGAGTACAACTTAGAGCACATCAACTGGCTGCACATCGAGTTCACAGATAACCAGGAAGCGCTGGATATGATAGCTAACAAACCTATGAACATTATTGCACTTATTGATGAAGAGAGCAGATTCCCCAAGGTAGGAATGGGACACACGGCTGGGGGTTTTAATCACTAGGTAACACTACAGACAGCTACGCTACATTTTTTCAACGTTATTTAGCTAATTTAATACATTGAATTTTCAGCTGCATCATTTAACTTTAAATTAAATTAACTGAAATCGAATTGTATGGTGCTCAGAGTTATAATGGAGGTTTGGTGCCTTACATTTATAATACTTTCTATTATAACAAGCCTATAAACATGACCACATAAAGCCAGACCAGTGTAATAGCATATACGTGGTCATGTTTTATGCTTATCTGTGTACCTGGATTCTGGGGTTGTAAGTAGATTTTTCTCTATTCACAGAATTAAAATACTTCCTGCTAGCTGTCTGTCTGTCCGTCTGTTTGTCTACCTGTCTGTCTGTCTTTCGGTTTGTCTATCTATCTGTCTGTCTGTCAATCTGTCTGTTGGTTTATCTATCTATCTATCTATCTATCTATCTATCTATCTATCTATCTATCTATCTATCTATCTATCTGTCTATCTGTCTATCTGTCTGTCTTTCTGTCTGTCGGTCTTTCTGTCTCTCTGTCTGTCTGTCTCTCTGTCTGTGTATGTGTCTGTCTGTCTGTCTTTCTGTCTCTCTGTCTATGTATGTGTCTGTCTGTCTGTTTGTCTATGTTTTTTTAATAGCTTGCTATAAACCCCGGAAATTCTCTTAGATAAATCTATCAATAAATAAATGTTGTATTGTTTATGCCCCCTTATCATGTTATAATGAAAATAGCTTATTTTTACTAAATGTCAGTTTCTTACCGTGTTATACAGCGTTACTTACAGTGTTAAACTTCATGTCTATCAATAACCCAGCAATGTTTCCAGTATTTCGCTTTATTATAAACAGAACTAATTATACTTTCCAAACCAGCTCATTAATATTTATATTCATCAACAACTTGGCAAATCTTCTCACATATGTTTGAAAGCCCCCGTGATGATTCGAATGGCAGACTTCAGTTGAATAATGATTTGATTATCTTTGCTAGTCTGGAGGTCAGGATGAACAAAGGCACATGATTGATTTTCTGGAATTAAGTTAGCGAGTGGAGGTTTGATAAAGACTTGTAAAATATGGCTAGTCAAAGAAAAAAAAATCTTGTTGTTTGTATGTATTTTTAGGGATCTGATGCCACCTTGCTGCACAAAATCAACTCCCAGCACAAACTCAACGCAATCTACATCCCACCTAAACACAGTCACGAGAGCCAGTTCGGCATTCAGCACTTTGCTGGCATGGTCCACTATGAAACCAAAGGTATCTCACAGACCTGCTTATCTTTATCATAAAAAGGTTAAATAAATGTTTAGTATTGTTTTTTAATCCTTATCCCTACACTACAATACACTACACCACAATATACTACATTACAATATACTACACTACAATATACTTATGTACATAGAGCAGCAGCTCATAGCACATACAGAGTACAAGTAAGAATTTGGTTGTAAACATTTACATTAACGGTGTTTGGGAGACGTCCTTATCCAGAGCGACTTACATTTATCTCTTTTATACATCTGAGCAAATGCTGGTTAAGGGCCTTACTCAGGGGCCCAACGGTGGTAAATTGGTGGTGCTGGGAATCGATCCCTGATTTGTCTGTATATGGCCCTACGATACACTGGTTACCTGTCCAGGGTGACCCCTACCTTTCACCCAATGACAGTTGAGATAGACTCGAGCAGATTCCTGTGACCCTAATTAGAAATAAACAGGTATAGACAATGGATGAAACAATGGATGGATAAATGGATGGATGGATGGATGGACGGATAGATGGATGGATGGAAGAAGGTATGGATAGAGGGATAGAAGGATGGATGGAAGGATAGAAGAAAGGGAAGTGGTGGCTCATGGTAAAGGTGTTGGATTACCAACCTGAAGGTTGTGGGTTCGATTCCAAGCTCCACCAAGCTACTACTAACACCCTGAGCAAGGCCCTCAACCCCCAATTGCTCAGTTGTATAACAAGGAACGTTGTAAGTCGCTCTAGATAAGAGCATCTGCCAAATGCTCTAAATGTAAAGGATAGATGGACAAGGATGGCTTTATCCAAACATTTTTATGGATCCAAACATTTTATAGATAAATGGATAGATTGATGGATGGATGGATGGATGGATGGATGGATGGATGGATGGATGGATGGAGGGAGGGATATTTCTTGACCTGCTTTTGCAGAACAGTATTCAGCAACTTTTGACCAATCAGATTTGAGAATTCAGCAGCTCTTTTCATGTATAATAATATTTTCCTAGGCTGCTTTTATGTTAGAAATGATTCTTATTTTACATTTTTATAAACTATATTGTTAATAATTTATTGCTGTTTATTTGAGGAAATTCGGTATAACCCTTTTATTATGCATCTAAGCCCCTGTTTATGAGTCTGATTCTGTTTTAACAGGTTTTCTGGAAAAGAACAAAGACAGTCTCCACAGTGACATCATCCAGTTGGTGCACTCGTCCAAAAACAAGTTCATCAAGCAGATCTTTCAGACTGACGTCGCCATGGTGATGCCCTTTTCCCCCACACTAAATCCTGATTTGTCCTGCATTAATGTGCTTCTAGAAAGATTTTTTTAGGAATACATTACTTACAGCACAGGCAGGCCTGAGTTGATGTTGACTGAACGGGGAAAGATTAAGAATCCTGTTTTTTAGACTATAGTGTATAGTATAGAACATTGTGCCCTCTAGTTCTTGACTTTCGGCATTCCCTTTGTCTTACACACTAACACTCCTTTAGCACAGTTTATTGTCATGCACAGCTTTTTGGCTAATGCTAATCCTTCTTAGCTGAAACTCTATTACTCGGTGTCTTCTAAGACCAGTTGATTGTCTTTTTTTCCTTCTTTCTTTTAATCATTTTGTCTATTCTTTATATTCATTCTGTCTCTTTTCAGTTTCTTTGTGGCTATGTGCAGACCGCCTTGTCCTCTCAGCAGGTAATCGGTGGTCGTGTGTCCTTGTATGCTCCCTGACCTCAGCGCTAACAGTTTGTATCGCTGTGTAATTAATCCACAATTCTCTCAGTGGTCCCTCGAAACTCATTCCTGTGGCTGATTTCTCAGTGGAAAGCAGCCCTGGCGAAGTAGCAGCGAGATTTTATAAATCCACCATTGGCATTTAGCATAATGATGTATTTGGGGGAAATGTTAGTCATCGACTAGAAGTGAGAAAGGCGAAGATTGTGTTTTTTCTTCTAGTAAAACTACTTTGCTAAGCAGAAGCTGGGTTTTCCTGGCGCTGATTGAGCTAGAGGAGGGAATTAAACCTTTTTTTTCCAATATGCAAACGCAAAACCCGGTCAGATACAATACAGGCAGAAACTCAATGAGTCCAATATCTGTAAAAGACAGAAAGTCAAACATAAGAAGACAAAAACATGAAAGTTCACACTTTAAAAGACAGAGACAAACGCATTGGAAGAGAGGAATGTTTGAGGTGAATACAAATCTTGTATAAATTTTAGTTACAAAGTTTATGCATTTGCCGAATTTGTGGGTTTGCGTTTGTGTACAGTTGTGAGTATGTGTTGGTAGTATGTATTTGCAATTATAATGTCTCGCTCTCTCTCTCTCTCTCTCTCTCTCTCTTTCTCCCTCTCTCTCTCTCTCTCTCTAAAGTATGCTATATTCTGTAAATCTAATATATATCTTAAAGTTCTTTGTGTGTGTGCATGTGTGTGTGTGTGTGTATGCGTTTGGTCAGGGTATGGAGACTCGGAAGCGTTCACCAACACTGAGCAGTCAGTTTAAACGTTCCCTTGAGATGCTTATGAGAACTTTGAGCACATGTCAGCCTTTCTTTGTGCGCTGCATCAAGCCGAATGAGCTGAAAAGACCGATGGTAAGTATAAGCTCAAAAATTTGCCTCAAAGAAGTTACCAACTGACCAGAACTTGTATCCTGTACAAAGTTTCCATCTTTCATTTTGTACTAAAACCTCCAGACTAAAGTAATTAACAAGAAAAGTTGTCCACCAGTTCAGCATTATGGACTATATACAGTAGAACTATTGCATTTAATTTTACAGAATTCTGGCAAACGCCCTTATCCAGAGTGACTTACATTTATCTCTTTAACACAACTGAGCAACTGGGGCAACTGGGCGACTTTGTGCTGGTGGTGGGAATCAAATCCTGATCCTCCAGTTAGCAGTCCAACATCATAAACACTGCGCTACCCCTTCCCCAATCTATCGTACCATGTTTTATGTGCCTAAGTTTATTAGTATAGACATACTGTAGATTTGATCTGTGTCTTATCCCTGTAAGATTTTATGTAATTGGTTTACTACACAATTCTACACAAATTGATTGATCCCACTCTGCGATGTTTAATCTATTTTTTTATTAGCCTTTAATATATTTTTATTCTGACTGCATATTCTTTTTTCTCAGTGCAGGGGAGTCCAATTTATCCCCGAATATCTGATGATTGCAGAAATTTATTCCAATCACCTGATTTCAGCGGTTTAAGTAGTTTATTTTAGCTTTTACGAGACTCAGGTGTGTCTTCTACCTTGGCTAGAATAAAAACCAGCTCCCACCCTGCCCCTTTACAGAAACTGAAACCATTTTACAGAACCTATTTACTTAACAGCTCCAAATTGGTTGAGTTTTAAGTTAACACAATGCTAAACTGTTCATCATAAACTTCTACTCTTAATCTTGTATTAGTAGTTGAAAGCAGGAAAAGCACTTCTCAGACACGGAACATGTCTGACTGGGTTTGAGATGAAGAATACTGAATTTTTCTCCGCAGTTGTTCGACAGAGGGTTGTGTGTACGGCAACTACGGTACTCCGGAATGATGGAGACCATTCGGATCCGCAAGGCTGGATATCCCATACGTTACACCTTTGCCGAGTTTGTGGACCGTTACAGGGTCTTCATGGTGAAAGTTAAACCAGCCTATTTACAGGTGGGTAAAGCAACCGGGCAGCACAGCACAGTGAACCATCTTACAGGAGGAGACTGCAAACCTGCATTATGAACGATGTGGTATACACTCAGTAGCTTGTTTGTTAGATACAGCTTTGACCACACTTACAACATGATGTCTTGACATGGTTTACAGCTAACCCAGCTCGCTGGTGGCAAGGTAGTGCCAGATAGATATCTCTAGCTTTATTGTGGAGGCCAAGGTGAGGCGCAAACCTTAGTAGGCTTCGAAGTGGGCCGGTCTAGCTGCTTCCCTTGAGAACACTACAAGGATTCAGGGTGCAAGCACCCTCTGTGCAGGGTCAGGGTCTCTTCACCTTGGACCACCTGTTCTGGAGGATGCTCCTCAGGTCGGTCTTTTTGCCAGAGGTCCTCGGTCACGAGTGGGACAGGTCCATTTCATAGGCACAACACAAGTTAGCAGCTGCTTGAATGAAGGAGAATGCGTTGGTGGCGCCACAGTCTCCCTGGTACCAAAAGAAGCCTAAAGCAAAAGAGCGTCTTCGGGAAGGGAAGAACTCGCAGCGGGTGCTTCCGGCTCCTGCAGTAGCACTGGACTGCACCCATTTCCAAACCCTCTGCTGGCTCAAGTTGAGAGTATCTCGATGTTAGCCTGCACTGTGCTCCGGCTGCAGTGGGAACAGAGCCGTGAGGGCTAATCATCCCGCCACTGTTGTCAAACAGGGCCAGATCAGAGAGATTGTGTTGTTATTTGACTGATTGTAATTATTGTGGTGTAATGTTGTATTTAACTATTTATTCATTGATTATTGTTTATGACCTAACACCCTAAGACTTATTGATAGGAGGATCTGCGAGGGACATGCCGGAAAATAGCAACAGCGGTCTTGGGACAAAATGAAGATTGGCGAATAGGAAAAACAAAAATCTTCTTCAAGGTTTGACCCGATGTTAGTCCTAAAACGCCTGACACTGAACGGAATCAATGAAGCTGATAAAGAAATTGTTTGTATTTTGTTGTACTTATATTGTAGGATTACCATGACATGCAGCTGGAAATTGAGAGGGACAAGGCCATTACAAACAAGGTCATTTTTATTCAGAAATCAGTACGTGGAAGAAGAGACAGGTGAGGAAGACAAGGACTGGATTTGATTAAAAAAGACAAGATATATAGTTGACTAGTGATTTCTTTTCCTATTTTTTTTTCTCCAGGGTCAATTTTCTGAATGTTAGAAGATCTGTTATATTGATCCAAAAGATGTGGAGAGGCTATATCTGTAAAAAGAACTATAAAGTGGTATGAATTTTTATTTCCAGTTTTGCAGGGCCGGAAGTCAGCACCCCGCGGAGACTAAACATGGCTAAACCTTTTAAATTTGTGTACTTTAAGCTAATTTATTACTTATGTAAACTAATCAAACTATCCTAACTATCAAAGAACTTCTCCTTATCTGACAATGGTCAGATGTGTGCAGGTTTCTTGCGACTGCAGGCTGTTTGGAGGTCCCGGAAACATTATTTGATGTACAGAGACGTCAGGAAACGCATCATTTTGCTCCAGGGTCAGTGTCGAGGTTTCTTGGTCAGGCAAATATTCCAGGGACATATAAATGCTGTTCGGATTGTCCAGGCCTATGCTCGTGGCATGATCGCTCGGAGACTGTGCAGGAGACTCAGAGTCGAGGTACAGGACCACAAAAAGCAACACAAAAACGAGCACGCTTTTAATAATAAAATAACAAAATTAATTACATGTAACACAAAGAAAACTTTTCTTTTAGTTTTGATCCAACGGTATCTCCCTATAGCTGATCATTTATCTCTAACAGCACATCTGGTCATGTTTCAGTCGGTACATACACAATTATGAACCTAATCATGATTACCTAATAAAGAACAACTTTGGAGCATGTATCTAATTTGTTTTATATATTTTAAATTAGTATTTGTGTCCATTTGTCCCTGTATGGCGTGCAGAGGGAGCACAGGCTGGAAGCCGAGAGACAGCGTCTGGCCGAAGAGGAGCAGCTGAAGAAGCAGATGACCGCACACAGGGCCCGAGCCGAGGCTGACAGGAAGCATCAGGAACGTCTGGCTGAGCTGCACCGTGAGCAGGAGGAAAAAAGGCTGACTGAGCGTGAAGAGACTCGTCGTAAAAAGGAGCTGCTCGAGCAGATGGAAAGAGAAAAGCAGGAACCGATTAGCGATTCTGACATGGTGGATAAAATGTTTGGCTTTTTGACCAGCTCCAGCTCTCTGCTGAACATGGAAGTTGAAGCACCTGCTGGATTTAAGGTGGAGTTTATCAACTCACCTACCTTGTTCAATACTGTCCGGCGTTTATCTCTTTAGATTTTAATGTAGATAGCAATGTTTAAAACAAGGATTTTGCCAAAACAAAACGTCTAAACAGGCTTCTCTGAAATGTTTTTTCATGTTATCTGGAAATACATTAAAATCATAACATTTTAAAATACAATCTTAATTATCAGATATGTCATATAACCAGTGGTTTGTGTGTCCAGTTACGGCCAGAAACTATTTCTAGCTTGTGTAAATTGTTATAGTTATCTTTGGATGGTATAAAAATAGTGATAAAAAATCTCCATTAAATTATATACAGTAACTAATGTAGTAGTATTAAATATTTTAATTATGGCCGCAATATGCATTACATATTATTAGAAATTCCAAAAATTAGAGACAAAATAGAAATTAATATAGCGATAAAGGCTGAATTCTTTCTATATGATGATGTAGGTATTGTTGACTTGTTAATATGTTACAGGAGGGAATTTGGCCGACGGATTTTCTTATCTATATCTATATATATCTATATTTATCTCTCTCTATATATTTATATGGTACTATATTGCTTGTACTGCAAATAAAATATATAACTTATGGTAAATTTACTGTAATTAATGCAACATTACATTATATTGTGTATGATAGGATCTGGAGAACGTCCATAAAGATTCTGAAGAGGACAGCATTGAGACTCTTCCTCGTCCTGATGAGGAAGAAGAGGACCTGTCAGAGTACAAGTTTGTCAAGTTCGCTGCTACTTACTTCCAGGGAAACACGACTCACACGTACGTGCGTCGACCCCTGAAACAACCACTGCTGTACCATGAGGATGAAGGAGACCAGCTGGTGACACATGAAACATTATATATATTTTTTCATGTTAAAAAATTGTATTAACATATAAAAAATAAGGGCTAAAAGTAACACCAATTGGGTTGGTGCCTAGGTTTGTGTATATAACAAAACTCCATTTATTTGATGATGCTGGAATATTTGCATATTATATAATATGCTGGATTTTATTTTTACCCTGCCTGAGTATATTTTCTGAAATGTTTAGCTAATTCATTATTATATACATCCGTGATAACATGATTCTTAGATCCATGGCTGGAAGAACCTTTGACCCAAACCCAAGCATCATTTAGCTTTTATGCTGCTCAAATTTAAATTAAAAATAATTAAATTTTTTCATGTTTCTACATAAATAAGATGTTAGCATTTGCTGAAGGTAGCGATACACAACATGCCGCACTGTAGACTAATTATATTATAATGTTTGTGCCTGTGCAGGCTGCTCTGGCTGTGTGGGTCACTATACTGAGATTTATGGGAGACATGCCTGAGCCCAAATATCAAATCAGCCTCAGTGATGGCAGTGAGAAGATCCCAGTTATGACGAAAATCTATGAGACTCTCGGCAAGAGGACCTACAAGAGAGAGCAGCAGGCCCTGCAGAGGGCTGGCGAGGTGATCACATGGCCAGGGAATGTCTCCAGGTTACATATGCAATCATGGTTTCCAGAGGGACTAAGACGCTGCAGTGAAACATTGTTAAAACCTTTGACCTGAAGCACAGGTAAAATTCATTAAACAGCAATGCATTATGTCACAGGCAGGGGACATCATTGACCAGGAAGTAATGCTTTATGAAGCTCGCTTATTCAGCATGGACAGGGATGCTGGAGATGTGGCAGGTGACCCAGCATCTCACTCACTGGGAACCATGGTTACATAACCTGGAGACATATGCCTTCAAGAACTCAAGCTGTATCGAAACGCTCTGTGAATGAGACTCACACCCTGGATCCTGGTGTTGTTGCCAGGTCTTAGTTGTAGAACCGAATTAATATACGCGGCACCTTACAATTGTCTGTTTGACACATCCCCAAGGCCAGTGCCTTGGAGGCCACCATACCCCACCATAGTCGCCAAACCCCTAGTGCACATCGACCCCCTCCAGGACAGAGGACAAAGCCTCATATGCTAGAGAGATGGTTTCTGCCACCTTTCTGCTCAGCGTCTGCATGGCACAACGCATGTTTATATGTCCATGGAGTTATGCTTTTCGACTGAACGGATTTCACACAGGCTTCAAGCCAAAGGTCATAACAACATTTCGACACAGCTTAAGTTCCTGAAGTACCATTCAGATCTGTTTTACCCGTTTTTTTAGTTTGGGTTTATTTTTTAACATTACATTTTTATTTTAGAATTTTGTGAAGAAGCTATTAATATTATACTGCTAGCCCTCATTTTCCACACAAACCCGAGCCAGTGTAAAAAATGTTTTTAGTTTAGTTAGTAATTTTTTAGAATAAATTGTGTTTTTATATATAGATTTTAAATGTGTTTAATTGTGTTTAATTTAAGTTATGATCGTATTAAAAATATATTAACCCTGTATTCAACTAATGTAAATCAAATTTGCTTGCTAAAAAGTTCATTTGAATCAGGAGTAACGGGAACATGAAAAACATAGGACGTTTGATATTTGTCTTGCTTTTTGTCTTAATTTTTTAGAGATCTTAAAAGAGAAGGTGGACAGGTGATCAACTCATTTTAGCTTCCACAATAATAACTATTAATTGTTTACCCATTTGAATGTAACATTAAATTGCCTGAAAGTATGACTGCCTTTAGAAATGCTAGCGTATTAAAGAAACAGAAGAATAACTAAAAGGAATAAAACGTAATTCAATTAATTACTATAGGCTGATAAAAATTTCTGTACAACAATTGCTCAGTTGTATAAAAGAGTGTAAATGTTCAATGCTTGTGAAGGGTTTGCGGTGATTAAGTAAGAGCCTGCTGATGCCTGGGAGGACTTCACTAGATTAGGGAGTTTGGGTATTAGTGTTGAAGAAAGAGAAGGAGGGGAGAGCCAGGTTTACATGTGCCCTGTTCCAACTAACCTCTAGTTTAGTGGAAATAAGGTCAAAATATTGTGCAGGGAACTTGAGTTTTTCCACTCTGTTTTGTACATGAGAATTGTAATGAATCTCCAGCGAGGGGAGTAGTTTTAGAACCCAAAGGTGCAGTTTATTAACAAAGTAACAGGACAAATAAACATAAACTAAACAAGACTTGACTTAGCATAGCATAGCTTAGCACAAACATAAACAAAACAACTAGATTTAACTTGACAAGAATAACTTAACTTGGCTTAGCTTAGCTTAGTTTATCTTAGCTTGGCTTGGTTATCTTAGCTTGGCTTGGTTTGGCTTGGCTTAGTTTAGTTTAGCTCAGTTTAGCCTAACGAAGACATAAACAGGCTCACCACAGTGGTACAGGGACAAATCCTCAACAAAAGACAAAGGGGCTATAAATACACAAGACTGACCAATAGGAACACCACACATGGACAAGGGGATCACATGACAAGAACACATGGGGAACAAAGATCATATAACACAGGACAAGCCAAAGAGTAAACTAAGGCACGAACAGTGAACGCAAACATGACTATAATATAAACATCAAACATAAACATAAAAAATTAAACAAGAAACCAAATCCATAAACTTTACAAAAATATTGTTATACAAGTGTTTAAGCTCCTCATTTCTGTTTAACGGATATTTAGCCGCATATGTGTTCAAATTTGGCCCACATATGAGTGTAAAACAAGGTTAATGCCCTTTACTAAATCCACACTGTCCTATTGTTTTTCTTTCAGACTTCTCTTATTGACAATCAGAAGAAAAAGAACAGCATCAGACATAAGTTAGTGTCCCTTACACTGAGGAGGAAATCAAAAATCACAGAGGAGGTGAGAGCAGTGTCGCATTTATACCCTAGTGTCAGTGAGCAGTTTCAGGGTGTCATTAAATCGTAGGGAGAAACAAACGAGTTATTCTGACAAAAATTACCCGGACACAATGTTCTTTCTCTTAATGACGTCCATTATGACAGGTTAGACAGGTCGACTGCCATTTTTCTAATACATCTCCAAGACAAAAAAACAAAAAACAAATACGTATAAAATTAAAATTACTACTATATTAAATTACTAAATAAATTGCGAAAATTTAAAAACGTATTTTTTTTTTCAAAATGCCTTGGTAATAAAAGATCAGATGGAAATATCAATATTTGCCCTAGTGGGTAAAATAAAAAGCATCTAATTCCATTTTAATTCTGTTTAAAATAAATAATAAAATGTAATTTCTTTATCATTATCTGTGTCATAAATTGGTGGTACCAGAGAGGAAAGTCTATGACAGAAAGTCTTAAAACACCTTTTTGGTAGGAATAAAATTAATGACCAGACTGATCTGAGCTCGCAGGAAGTCTGTAGTTAGCTTGGTAACTATATTATTACATTCTAAGTTTCAGATACCCGACACGTCTTGACTATGTTTGGTGTTATTGGGGAAATTCTACTCTAAACTAACCCTGTAACATTGACAAGAATTGACCAGCTTATATTTAAAAAAAGATTATAATGGGCAGGGTTTGTTTTTCTGGTTAGGTGACCAAAAACCTGACTGATGGTGACTGCAGTCTACAGTCGATGTTAGAGGATCGTCCCACTTCCAACCTAGAGAAACTTCACTTTATCATCGGAAATGCGATTTTACGCCCTGCTCTGAGGTTAGTAATGACAGGGTAATTTTCCTGGTAGACTTTTACATGTGAAACTCATGTAAATATATCCACTGTCTTATAAGGCTTGATTTTTTTTTTTTGTTGCTTTAAGCAATCATTTTTGATTGGACACTGTAGACCAGGGGTGGGCAGTCTCGTTGGAGCTAAACTTTGCAGGACACCGGCCCTCTAGGACCGAGATTGCCCACCCCTGCTATAGACAATGGCTTAGTCCGAAATGGAATACTTTCATAGTCTATAGTATAAACTAAGTATGCAAGGTGAGTAGTATGACCGAATCATTACTATCCCTTAAGCCTTTTTTGCTTAAAGGACTAAAAAAAACATTGTTTTTGGTAGGTTAACTGTCCACGTTTAACATCATTTAAGTTGAACAGTATCTAACTTTGCGCTAGCGTGATGTCGTATGTCAATGGCTGATGTAGTATGTCCAGATTTTATTTATACTACCTATTCTATAGTGAAAGAACATTTTTAAGGGTGGGGAAGTTTGTACATACTTAAATGTAGTACATACTTAGACATCAAGGAAAATGCTAACTGTAGCCTGATAGCACTGAAAGTGTACGTCCCACCGCCATCCACGCCTAGACTGGAAGACCAGAGACAAGATTACTACAATACACTATGTGTCATTCACTGATGGGAAAATGTTATAGTGCAGTTAGTAACAGTCCTAAAATACAGAACATAAAAATAGTCCCAGATTACCCGCTGCTGCTGTAGTTAAACTAATTCGTAAATGTACACAAACTACATAAGCTGTGAGTTACTATCAAAACACACCATGTTCCTACCTGTCCAAAAGAAATACTGTAACCATGACATCATCTTTTAGACCTTTTGACTCCTGTAGGAAGACTGATATTAATTCAGCTTTTTGCTCAGTTTTAATCCAGCATTTTTTAGCAGTACGTGAACACGCCAATGTAGCCTGTGTGCACAAACAGGTAGGAAAGCCCATAATAATATTTGGACCAAACATTTTGATTGGACAAACATTTCTTGGTCCTACGTCTTCCACAGAATATATAAATACTTATAAATACATCAAGACAGGTTAATTTAATGTCTGTTATCAGGATGTGAAAAGACTTTCAATCAGCAGAACAAAAATGTCTCTGAAGACGATCACCTATTGTACCTTTAAGTAGTGATTTCAGACAGAGCTTGAGACCTTCTTTTAAAGTGCTGCTGTGGTCATCTCGAAAACCTCTCCTGCTTATTCTATATTATGATGATAAATACTCTATCATCACCATTAGCGCTCTACTCTCTTTGCTATTTTCCACCTGTCAATCAGAGAAACATAGGTTGGTCTTCCTCAAATGATAAGGAAGACCAGGAAGTTTTGCCTTCTGCCTATCTGGCTTGTTTAATAGGGCTCTAAAATTGCTGTGTGCTTTACTAATAAACTAACATCAATCTACTGTAATTAAATCTGTTGCCATTAGCGAAACACAACATTATTTTATTGTTTCTCTTTAACAGAGATGAGATCTACTGTCAGATCTGCAAGCAGCTGACTCAGAACCCCTCCAAAAACAGCCATGCTCGCGGCTGGATCCTGCTCTCTCTCTGTGTGGGATGTTTTGCGCCATCTGAGAAATTTTTCAAAGTAAAATATTACACACTTTTTGGATCGATTTATCTAGATAAGACAAATAAAAACACTTGCAGAGTCACAAATTTAATATTATTTGAACCCACCATTATTTATCACAGTATCTACGGACATTTATTACCGCCGGACCTCCAGGCTATGCCCCATACTGTGAAGAACGACTGAAGCGCACATCTGTAAACAAGACACGGACCCAACCTCCGTCGTGGCTCGAGCTGCAGGTGCTGTTACTGTTTTTCCCAGCAGCTGTTATGCTCACACATTTTTCTTGATTTGGCAGACACTGTTAGGGCAGAATTCAATACAAGCATGTCGGTGAGCTGTTAAAGGTTAGGAGTCTTGCTCAAAGGTGCACCGGTGATTACAGAATCATATCCACTGAGTTAACACTGTTATGAAATGGGGGCTTAGGAGTCAGAGTTTAATTGAAATGTTTCTTCTAATTTAGGCCACCAAATCCAAAAAGCCCATCATGCTGCCAGTGACGTTCATGGATGGCACCACCACTAGGACCCTGCTGACAGACTCAGCCACTACCTCTGCAGAGCTCTGTAATGCCCTGGCGGACAAGATCGGCCTGCAGGACCGGTTCGGCTTCTCTGTGTACATCGCCATCTTTGATAAGGCATGTCCTATTTAGCTTTTAAAAGTCATATAATAATAATAACAATGCTAATACAATAGTGCCTACGTTCTAATTTAATACATTCTATTTTAATGTATTTAATATCAAAGGGAATAATTTATAACAGAGAAATTATCTATTATACACATATAATAATAAACGAAAAAATCTACTACAGAGACATACAAAACTTGGATAGTACAAACGTCATGTAATAAAGAATTAAAATATTAGAAAAACCTAAACTACGACTGGGACACAAAAACCTCAACGACTTAAAATTCAGGTACTGCAAATATTTAAAACCTCCAAAGAATTGACGTACAACCCGATTTCCGGAAAAGTTGGGACGTTTTTTTTAATTTTAATAAAATGAAAGAGGAAAGACATTTAAATCACATAAGCCAATATGTGATACACAGTAGAACATAAATAGCATAACATAAATATTTCAACTGAGAAGTTTTACAATTTTATGCACAAAATGAGCTCCTTTCAAATTAAATTACTACAGTATGTGCCATTCACTGGCAGGAAAACTTTATAGCCCAGTTAGTAACAACACTAAAACACCAAACATAAACATAGTCCCCGATTACATGCTGCTGCTGTAGTTAAACTAATTTGTAAATGTTCACAAACTACATAAGCTATGAGTTACTATCAAAACACACCAAAATCAAATTACACCATATTCCTACCTGTCCAAAAGAAATACTGTAACCATGACATCATCTTTTAGATGCTTGGACTCCTGTAGTCGACTCCAGCGTGGAAACACAACACCGATCATAATTTGGGTTTTCGCTCTGTTTTGATCTAGTATTTTCTAGCAGTATGTGATTGCGCTGACATAGCCTGTCTGCGCGGACAGGTAGGAAAACCTATTATAATATTTAGACCAAACATTTTAATTGGACGAACATTTCTTGGTCCTCTGACTTTCACAGAATATATACATGAGCTAATTTCAAATTTGTGTAGCATATTCTTTTTTTTTGAAGATGTCTAGGCATCGAGGTTATGAGTTTCTGAAGGTTTGATGCTGTAATTTGGTACTTATCCTTGCCTGATTCTGGTTTCCAGCTACTGAAGAGTTTGAGGTCGTCTTTGACATATTTTTTGTTTAATGATGTGGCAAATGTTCTTTATAGGTGAAAGATCTGGACTGCAGACAGGTTTATTCAGCACCCGGACTCTTCTACTAGGAAGTCATGCTGTTGTAATAGCTGCAGTATGTGGTTTTGTATTGTCCTATAGAGACAAGGTCTTTAGTGAAATAGACGCTATCTGGAGGGGAGCATATGTTGCTCTAAAATATGCATCCATACCATCAAAGATGCTGGATCTTAAACTGAACAATAATAACACGCTGGAAAGTCTCTATCCTGTTTAGCCCAGAGGACACGGCGTCCGTGATTTCCACGATTTTCACGAGGACACGGCGGCGCTTCTGGTCTATGTTCACGTATGACTTTCTTTCGCGCATAAAGCTTTAGTTGGTATCTGCAGATGTTGTGCCGGATTGTGTTTACTGACGGTGGTTTCTGGACATTTTCTTGGGTCCATTTACAAATGTCAATCACAGAATCATGCCAATTGCTGAGTGATGCAGTGTTGTCTGAGGGCACGAAGACCACAGATGTCCAACAAAGGTCCTCAGTCTTGTCCCTTATGCACACAGAGATTTCTCCAGTTTCTCTGAATCTTTTATTGATGTTATGTCCTGTAGATGATGAGATTTGTAATTTTTCGTTGAGGAACATTGTTTTTAAAGTATTCCACAATCTTTTTACACTCTTTCACAGATTGGAGAGTCTCTGCCCATCTTTACCTCCGAGAGACTCTGCCTCTCTATCACATCCCTTTTATTGCTAATCATGTTAGTTTAAACGTGTTATGTTATCTATGTTCTATTGTGAATTAAATATTGGCTCATGTGATTTAAAACTTTTTAGTTCTTATTTTATTGAAATTTCAAAAACTTTTCTAGAATTCGGGTTGTACTGCAAAGTCTTAAATATTACATTATTTACATCCTTTTAACCAGTTGCAAATAATCGATGTAGATTAATGGCTGGTCTCTGTGCAATTTGCTAAAATATATTATTATTGCCCACAGCACCTTTGCACAAATTAAATAAATTAAATAAGTAATTTTAATAATTTAAATAAGTATTCAGGGCAGCACCGTGGCATAGTGATTAGCACTGTTGCCTCACAGTAAGAAGGCCCGGCTTCAATTACCAGACAGGGGCGTTTTTGTGTGGAGTTTGCATGTTCTCCCTGTGCTTGCGTGAGTTTACTCCGGGTTCTCCGGTTTCCTCCCAAAAACATGTATGTTAGTTTGATTGGTGATTCTAAATTGCCCATAGGAGTGAGTCTAAGTGTATGTGTGGCCCTGTGATGGACTGGTGACTGTCCAGGGTGTCCCTCTCCTGCCTTCTGCCCTTTCAGAGACGGCTGGGATAGACTCCAGCAGATCCCTGTGACCCCGAATTGGGTATAGAAAATGAATACGTAAATGAAAATTAGGAATGCATTAATATACAATGGGCAAATGCATAAAATGCTAAATATATTAGTTATTTTATGCATTCACAAGTCTTAAGGCCTGTGTTCTTATTTCTCAGGTGTCATCTCTCGGCAGTGGGAAGGACCATGTGATGGATGCAGTGTCACAGTGTGAGCAGTATGCTAAAGAGCAAGGAGCGCAGGAGCGTAATGCCCCTTGGAGGCTGTTCTTCAGAAAAGAGATCTTTACACCATGGCACAATCCTGCTGAAGACAGTGTGGCCACCAACCTAATCTACCAACAGATCATCCGTGGGGTCAAGTTCGGGGAGTACCGCTGTGATCGGGTATGAGATGTAGTAGGAGAATCTTACAGAAGGTAAAACAGTGTTTTTTTATACACGCTTTTCTTTGTGACACTCGTAGGAGGAGGAGTTGGCTGAGATGGCATCTCAGCAGTACTATATCGACTTTGGGGCAGTGATGCTTTCGGAAAGATTACTGAGCCTCATTAGCTCGTACATTCCAGACAAAGAGATCAGTGCATCCAGAACTGCAGACAAGTGGGCCCAAGTCATAATGTCAGTTCACAAAAAGGTAAACACTTAGAAGCTTATATAATAAAGATGATATTATTATTTATTAACATTTTAACCTTGTACAAAATTGTGATACTAAATGGTAAAATTTGCCTGAAAAGTGCTGATGGTGAGACTAATAATATTTACCAATAATTTACCAATAACAATCTTGTTTCTGAAAAGTGCTGATTGAGACTAATTTTATAATTTTCTTGTTTCTTTAGTTTAGACTAAATTCCTACTAAAATTAAAGTAAAGTATCTTTAGCACTGTTTTTAGCTCAACTGGGGGTTTGATGTAAGAACCTTACAACCCCAATGCTTATATAACTAAGTGGCAAACAAATGTTGGCCCAACAAGTGTCTGATTTTCGTCTAATGTTGAGCCACAAATAATTCAGCCACTTATAACTTATATTTTAATTTGTATATATGCGTATTTTATTTTATTTTATTTTAACTTAAAATGTATTTGTCACATAAAAAACCATGATACACAGTACAACGTGTTAGAATGCTTCATATGACTGCCTGTGCCTATGCAAGGGCAAGAAAACGTTTAAAATAGAATAATAATAATTAACATTAAAAAAGAAAAAAATGTAAGTAATCAAAATGAAAAACAGTAGTAATATAATATATTGTAATAATATATTGAGATATATTTAACACTGCAAATAAAAAGCATAATCTGTGTAAATAATGAATAATGGGAATGTTACTGTGGTGGTGTTTTAAAGGGCTGGTGTGTAATATGCAATGGAAAGAGAACCTGCTGATGAGCTGGTGGTAAAAAGCAAGAAATGGAATGGAATTTATTCGAAAAGATTCCAAACAAACCAATTTACACTTCTAAGCTGTTCATTAGCTTCTCAATATCTTGGACAGAAACAAAGTGAGGTTTGATCTCGTTAATGAAATTAAATCAAATTTGACATGCAGTCTGTGACCATGTTTAGATCATAGTGCTAAGACATGTGACTTCACCCAGGCTTTCTTATGATTTGCTCTTATTAATGATTTTACTGTAGCTATGATCTATATGCGCTTCTGCTGTTGAATTTTTAATGCTGGGACGACTTACCAATTTGCCTGTTGAAAGGTGACCTTGGGTGTCATTAAAAAACAAGATTGTTAATTGCTTCTATTTCAGTTCCTGTATAGATTCACCTACTGTCAATGTTAAATAAATAAATTTTACTTTTATTCAAGTTTTTATAACAAAATGACAACGACAGCTGTAAGAAAAGTCGGTGGTCACAGAACCGCATGCAAAAGAAGATGGAGGTCTTTTAATCTTGCATATTTATACAGATTTCTAGATCAGAGGCGTAGCTAGGTCAGTTTTTGCGCCGCCTCGTGACGAGGTGCTATAAGCTGTAAGGGGACCCGTCATGCTTTCTCTGAAATTTTAGAACAGGCATTTCGTGGTATATTCTTTTAGGATATAAAAGGGGTGAAAAAATAAAATAATTAAGGCAACAATGATACTTTAAACATATAATTGGGGGAAACATGCTGCCCCCAGATGCTGCGCCTGGGGACAGATGCCCCTTCTTGCCCCCTCCTACCTATACCCTTGTTCTATATCCCTACATTTTTATTAGTGTAGAGTCTTTCTGGCGAACGATTTATTATTTATTGTAAAATATTTTTAATAGTTTAAGACTAAAGAATAACATTAAAGCTTTTTGGGTTATTTCGTAAAAGAAAATTGTTATTGGAAGACTAAAGTTAAATAGTGTCTGCTGTTTAATTGTATCACCGTGTTCACTGAGACATTGATGCCATTATGTCTGGAACTGTACTGCTGCCCGCTGGCCAGGGTGTTTGTGTGTGCCGAAGGTCTATGTTCTCAATATTAGCCTCTCCTTTTCTCTGTACACAGTAATCAAAATATAGACTGAATAAAATTTGGTATATCAACTTGAACATGAACGTAAAATAGAAGAGGACAGTCCTAACTGAACGTTACCACTTAACACTGACTGCAATTGGGAAATGACATCACTATTACAAGGAAAAAATGATAACTTTTTTATAACTGTATTAAAACGGACACAAGGTTATAGCTTGACTGATGATAACCAAGGAACATTAATTGCCTTTTTCTTCTTTCAAGAGCGGCTGGTTTAATTAACCTTTAGCTTCTCATAGGCCAAAGTAATGGACGTGAATCTCTAATGGTTTGGAAAATCTATAATATGGATGGTCTGAGGAGTTTATTATTGCATATGCTCATTAAATCTGATACACATTAAAAGGTTCTGTAAGGACGGATGGTAAAAGCAGATAAAGAGTTTGTGTTATTGGCTGTTTTATTCCCACAGGGAAGCTACACACAGAAGAGCTTTGACCCACAGAGAGTGAAGGAGGATGTGGTCGATTTTGCTCGGTTCAAATGGCCTTTGCTTTTCTCACGTTTCTACGAAGCCTTTAAGTTTTCAGGTATTGTTATTAACATAGAAGAAGCTATATTAAATATGATCAACCATGATAGTTGTAACAAATCCACTGAGGCGAGACGTGTTTAGAACCCAAGGTACAGTTTATTTGCAAAGTGGCAAACTGACAAACAGAACGTTGACTTGACTACATGAAAATTTGACATAAACACTAGGCAAAACAACAACCATTAACTAAACTTGACTTGACTTGACTTGCCAGCACTTGGAGACAATCGCCATCACTTGGAAACAATAAGGCAGTTTCTCAGTGATATCTTGTCAACTAGACGGCCATCTGGACAAGACCATGTAAACTTTACTGCAGTATGGAATAACCTTTTGGTTTATCTGGTCAGAGGAGAACTAACCCCCCGACTGAGCCTGGTTTCTCCCAGGGTTTTTTCTTTATTCTGTGACCTATGGATTTTTGGTTCTTTGCCGCTGTCGCCTCTGACTTGCTTAGTTGTGAACTCATAATTTATAGATATCAATCAAATTGGGTCTTTTAGTGAGTGTCTTTTCTGATGTGATTCTGTAACAATCTCGATATCAAAATAATCTCGATATATAAATAAAGGTGACTTGGCTTGACTAAACATGAACACTAGCATAAACTCAGACTCATCGCAATGGAACACAAACAACAATCCACAAACACACAAGGCTACAAAAGAGCTATATATACTATATATATATATATATATATATATATATATATATATATATATATATATATACACGCAAAACTCACACAAAACTAACAAAAGAAACCTGCAAGCAATAAGGAACACATTACCCAATGAAATCGTGACACAAGGAGAGGGGAATCATGTGACAGGAACACATGAGGAACAAGGATCAGATGGCAATATCACATAAAACATGAACATTAAACATGAACAATAAACATAAAACAGAAGCAGGAATCCTACAATAGTACCTAATGCTATATCAAAAATATCAAGAGGTAAAAAAAATTCTGAATACATAAACCACAAGAAATGTAATAAAACATCTGAGATTAAAACACAAAATTGAGCATGGAGTTTTTCCTACAAGCAGTAACGTTAGCACTCGGCAGGCGACCCTGCAGCAAACCAGCAAATGAGAGAAAAATCGCAGAAGAAAGTACAGGTACAGCAATAGGAATCAGCAAGTACCAAGAAAAAAATTGGCATACCAAACTCGTTTTGTAAAAAATTACATCCCTACTAACAACCATTTCATGTTGTCAATCTCCAGGACCCAGTCTTCCAAAGAACGATGTGATAGTGGCAGTAAACTGGACTGGCGTTTACTTTGTAGATGAACAGGAGCAGGTTCTTCTGGAATTTTCCTTCCCAGAAATCACTGGAGTATCCTGTAGCAGGTAGAGTGATGTTTTACTCCTGGTTTTTCTCTGAAACGCTCACCAAATTATTAGAGGTAAAGAAAATAGATCAAAAAGTAACAACAAAATTGATCATGTATTTATTGTTGTAATTAATAATAACGTGTGGTGTCCCCCAGATGAGAATGGGTTCCCTATTGAGTCTGGTTCCGCTACTTCATCTCAGGGAGTTTTTCTTTGCCACAGTCGCGTCCGGCTTGTTTGTTAGGGACAAACTTACACTTTTTACTGTTACTGGATTCTGTGTAAAGCTGATTTGAGACAATGTCTGTTGTTAAATGTGCAAAACTAATAAAATTGAATTAAATTGAATTGAACTTATTTGGCTACATCTAACCCCCTCTAAATTTCATTTTGCCATTAAAGCCTAAGATTAAACTTAGACATAAAGCTGCCAGTAATCCTAGCTTTCTTTTTTAAACTTTAGCTGCACATCCACAGTTTGTGTTTGTATTAATGTACATACAGAATATAAAGTCAATAAATTACAGCCATAATCCACTATATGAGAAATGGACAGTTGTATAGGACAGTGAAACGAGCATCACGAACTATTGTTTCCTAAAATCTATGCAAAACACTTACAAATATTTTTATAATGTTAAATAATTCCCCAGACCAAAAATGTTCCTTTTGTACTGATGTTCCAACTCATAACTAGTTCCCATCAACTGTTTAATGCACCAATAGGAAGACAAAACAGGGACAAAATTATTAGGGCACCTCACCATGATATCTATGTGTCTTCCTACATATTTTGTCCCACTTTTACTGCTATAATAACCTTTAAATGTCTGTAAAGAGTCCCAACTACATTGTGCAGAATGGCTTTGAGGATCTTTCACATTCTGCTACAATAGTATTATTGAGTTCAGGTTCCAGTTTATTCCAAAGGCGTTGCAAGGAAGTGGGATCAGGGTTCTGTGCAGAACCATAAACCACTGTGTCTCCATGGAGCTCAAGTGGCATTTTAATGATCGGAACAGTTTTACGCAGCAGCTATGAGGACATCGTAGACAAATTGTTTGCAACAGTTTGGGGAAGACACAATTGTGAGTAGTGTGCTAGTAATAGTGTCCACAAACTTTTGGCCATACAGTGAAGCAGAGGTTATTACAGGTTGCTTAAATTGCTTATCTGCTAATTGTCTTTAAAAAGGCATTCTTATAATAACAGAACCCCACCCACAGGAGACAATGAAATTATGGCTGTCACGATTATCAAATTTAGGTGATGATTAATTGTCAAAGAAATAATTGCGATTATAATGATTTATTGGGGGCTTTAACGATTAATTGTTTGTGGAAAACAATTCAGCATTCTTAAAAGTATTTTATAATCGCTCCAATTTGTGCCTTATTAAAGCTCCACTGTAAATAATTTATTACAGATAAATAGTATTTAACATATCAATTAATTCATGTTTTCTGCAGTTGCATTATGGGTCGTTAACATGAGTTGCGCTGGTGATGTTGCGTTATTGAAGCGCGCTTAGAGCATCAGAAAACACTGACGCTAAAATCACGCTGCTTTACTTACTATGCAAGTGCTACAGCTCCCCCCTGTGGCTAATGAAAGTCTGCGATAATTGCGGTTGGATTCAAAGATCACGGTTAGGTCAAATAATTGCGATCATCTGAGTATTTAATAATTGTGAAACCCCTAAATTGACAATTTTCCAGATTGTACTGTTGTGTTGATTACTTCTCTTCTCCCCTCAGAGGTGGAAAGCTCCAGGGCCAGAGTTTTACTCTGACAACTATTAAGGGAGATGAATACACTTTTACCTCCAACAATGCTGAAGACATTTGCGACCTGGTTGATATCTTTTTAGAGGGTCTGCGCAAAAGATCAAAGTTTGTGGTGGCTCTTGAGGATAGCCATAACCATGGTAATTTTCATGGATTACGTCATAGATTTACTTTAGAGACAAGCAATTTACACTTTCTTTATCCATGACTCATTGCGTAAGTTGCTTCCTTTAGATAGGAATGACTCCTCGTTCCTGACATTCTCAAAGGGAGATCTTCTCCTGCTGGATGAACACACAGGAGAGCACGTATTGACTTGGGGCTGGGCTAATGGAGTCAATGACAGGACCAAGAAGAGAGGAGACTTCCGTGCAGAGAAGGTGTATGTGCTTCCCACAATTACCAGGCCGCTTTATGATATTGTGGTGAGTCTGTTTATCTTGCAATATAATTGTATTCCATGATGCTAAACACATACATTTTATGCATTTGGTGGTGATTTAATATTTAAATAACATGCTACTTGGCAGGGCCAGCTCTAGGCATGGGCAGGGGTGGGCTAAGCCTATCCAAATGTCTGTCTTGCCCACCCAATAAAAATTTGTAAAGGACAGCGGTATACAGATTTGTTAAATTTATTTATTTTTGTTATATTTGTGATTAAAAGCAGTCTGAGGTGGGCTCTGTGTTAAGAAGTTTAAAGAAAGGGTGTTGAAACCCTGATCTATCTATCCATTAATCTATAAATCCATCCAGGTGTTTCTTTTTGAGTTCCAAGGTCCTAGTGTGAAGTTCACAAAGTTCTTAGTATAATTTTACATGTTCTCCTTACTCTTTTTGTGTTATAGTCCATGTACTTGGTAATGTTTGTTTATTTTGTGGATTGTTGGATGATTGTTTCCCCCATCGGGTTGTGTATTTATACCCCTGCGTTTCAGTTTGTCGAATTCTTGCCTTGTCACTTGTAAAGGTCAAAGTTTATGACACATCATGTTTTAGGTTACATTTACGTCAGATCAGGTCCTCAGGTTTTCGTGTTCTTTGATTTGCTTGTCTTTTTGTTTATTATTTCTTTAATAAAAATACTGCACTTGCATGCTAAACCCATCCTACGACGCGTGACAGTAAGCAAGACTTGTCTCCCTCTTGTCTCTGCCATGGATTATTTTAGGGGGAGCTCAGACAGGGAAACTCATATGACATGACATAAACAACTACTAAGCACATGGACTAAAACACAAACAAAGAAAGTCTTTCCGTTGCCCGCTGGTGGCCTGGCAGGGCAACGCACCCGGCACACCTGATCGAGTCCTAACAATGTAGTGATTAAGGCAATAGCACCCTCCTAGTGGGCGTTGAGGACAAGTTGGAAATGAGGTTTGGCCCAGGGAAGAGTGTTTGAACACTAATGGTGGGTGCTAAAGATACAGGTGTGTTAAGCAGTTCTATATGGAAATTTCTTACATTTTTTCTGATTAAATGATGGCTTGTGTGTATGAGGGGGCAGGTAGGGGTTCCAACTTGTCTGAGATGAGCGTTCTTCCAAAATAGGTTGAGATTCACTCAATTAATGTGTTTACATGGTGCACTAGAATAAATTAAGTCAAGTTATGGGTCATATTATCGTTACACACCCAGTGTTTTCAGTATCTACCATTCCAGAATAAACGATAGTCCACTGAGACAAGACAGACTTAGAACCCATGTGCAGTTTATTTACAGAAGTGAACTATATACAAAACACTAAACTAAACTAAACTATATACAAAACTAAACAAACAAAGAACATAAAGCAAACTTAACTTGAACAGGGACAAAAACAGGAAACAGGAACAGGAAACATGAACAAGAAGCATGAACAGGAACAGGAAGCATGAACAGGAAGCATGAACAGGAAGCATGAACAGGAAGCATGAACAGGAAGCATGAACAGGAAGCATGAACAGGAAGCATGAACAGGAAGCATGAACAATAACTCTCCTCAGTAGCATACGAACAGTAGACAATAATCCACCAAGACAGGGTGGACAGAGGGGCTATAAATACACAAAGAACTAATGAACCTAACAAGACACACCTGAGACAGTGAACAACACACGATAGAACCAATGAGAAACCAATGAGAACGAGACACAGAGACAAGGGGACATGAAGACAAAGACATGAAGACAAAGTGACAAAACAGGAAGTAAACAAAACCGAAACATGACAGATGCTAGCTTCGCTAACTAGCTAATCTAGCAAAAACAAAACAAAACATGAAACAAGAACCTTACAATAAGACATTGGTTTTTTTTTTTTTTACTACATTGTAGACATTGGTAAGCATGTCAGCAGAACAGTGTAAGGAGTCGATAAGTCTGTCACAGCAAAACCCTATAAACGGTGAGGAGAAAGTAAAGCCCTTCACTTTGGAGGAGTTTTCCTATGATCATTTCAGGTACATTATCATTTTCTCTTCTTTTTTTTACATCTTTCCTTTTTTTAATCAACAAAAATATGCTACTTCATTTCTTTTCAGTCCTTCACACATTATACAGTCATAATAATATGTTTCTGTTGATGTTTTTTTTTTTGGTATAATAACTTTGGTGTCTGCCAGACCACCTCCTAAAAACACTCTAAGCCAGGTGATTACGAAAGGCAGGATGAAGGATAAGATGTGGTGCTGTACACGAGAACCTCTCAAACAGCCTCTGTTGAAGAAGGTTCTTAACCATGAGGAACTTTCCCAGGATGCTTGTCTGGCCTTCATCGATATCCTTTACATACCTCACTCTGGAACTTTTTAAGCTTTACTATTATTCCAGCTTTGGGAATTATTGCCAGCTGAGTGATCAGGATCCCAGGTATACATACTGTTTCATCTATTATTGATCCTTAACTCCATTTTTCTACCTATTATGAAGTACATGGGTGATTACCCAGCAAAAAGAACACGCTCGGTTAATGAACTCACTGATCAGATCTTTGAGGGCTCTATGAAGGCTGAACCACTGAAAGATGAGATCTTCTGCCAGATTATAAAACAGCTCACTGAAAACAATGTAATGTAAGTCACTTCCTCATGTTAATCAGCTAGGTTAAAAATAGTTTTGTCCTAAAAGCAGCTAGAATAATGAACTTCATAAGTAATGTAGAAATTTCTTCTATATCAAATTTAATTGAATAATTAACTCAAAAAAACAGTATATGCAGTGTTTAAGGGAAAGTGGTAGAACAATGGTTAAGGTATTGGGTTGCTAAATAGAAGAACGGGGTTTGGTTTCCAGCACAACCAAGTTGCCACCACTGGGCCCCTGAGCAAGGCCCTTAACCCCTAATTTCTCAGTTGTATAAAAGAAATAAATGTTAGTCACTCTGGATAAAGACGTTCTGCCGAATGCTGTAAATGTAATGTATTAGATGAACACTGGTATAGTGGCGACACTTGAGTTGAATCATTTTTTTACTGATTATTTAGCAGATTTTTTTTTTTGTAGCTATACTGACCATAAGGAACGACAGAAGCAAATGTCAGAGACCATACATGCTTTAGTTAGCTGACCATCTTATAGTCCACCATATAAATACTGGGACATCTGAGCATTAAATAGTATTGTATGTTTCAAACTAGCGATTACAGCTTAGTTCCTACTCCTGCCCCTATAATAACCTCCCTACTTCCGAAAACTAGATAACTGTGGAGATTTTCTCATTCATCACAACAGAATAATTAGTGAATTCAGACATTAATGTTGAACGAGATAGTCTGGGGTGATGACAGTGTTCCACGGTATCCCAAAGGTGTTCAATGCAGTTGAGATCAAGGCTCTGTGAAGGACACATGAGTTCATCTGCACCAAACCTGCCGAACCATGTTTAAATATAGCTCAGGGGCTTTGTGCGCAGGGGTCTTGTCATGCTGGAATAATGTTTAAGCCTCTTAGGAACAGTAAAGGGTAAATCTTAATGCTACAGCATATGAAGACATCTTAAAAATTGTATGTATCCAACAATTTAAGGATACAGTTAACGGTGTATTGATGTTGTGTCTACAATTTTTTGGGCAAGACTGACCCCATGTGTTTTATATATGCAGGTACAGTGAGGAAAAGGGCTGGGAGCTGCTGTGGCTTTGCACTGGCCTTTTCCCTCCCAGCAACATCCTACTGCCCCATGTGCAAAAGTTTCTCCAGTCCAGAAAGCATCACCTGCTGGCTCCGGACTGCATGCAAAGATTGCAGAAAGCTTTGCGGTGAGACACACTGGTATCAATTCCACACCTAATACAATGCTATTCAACAAAACCATGCCGTGCTAATAAACATGTTTTTATATGTAATAAAAGGAACGGCCCCAGAAAGTATCCCCCCCACCTGGTGGAAGTGGAAGCTATACAGCACAAAACCACACAGATTTTTCACAAGGTGTACTTCCCTGATGACACGGATGAGGTCAGCTTTTATTGTAGTGTTTTTTATTCTTGCACTTTATTGCATTGTACTGTCACTTTACTTAAACAGTAATAGCATAACACAAAAATCTGTTGTTTAACAATTTTTTTGTGGGTTTTTTTTTTTTGCCTGATTGCTTGCTTGCTATTTCACTGGGGTTTTATTTAGAGACTTAGAGATATATATATATATATCCATATGACTTATATATTTGTTACAGTAGATAACAAATAATAGTAATAATTGTTAGTCACTGAAATGTATTTTCTTTGCTATATTTGATGGCATCAATGTAGTTTTAATAATTGGTTTCTATCATTTTCCGTACTGCAGTCGTCTGAAGTTCGTACGTGAAAGCCCG
The DNA here is from genome assembly GCA_005784505.1 of Bagarius yarrelli. Classification (NCBI taxonomy): domain Eukaryota; kingdom Metazoa; phylum Chordata; class Actinopteri; order Siluriformes; family Sisoridae; genus Bagarius; species Bagarius yarrelli. The sequence continues at coordinate 2,083,790 of VCAZ01000082.1, read as the reverse complement.
CTCATTTATTTAAGAATAACTCAGTAAGTTTATAAAACTGAAGAAAGCAAAGAAGTGAAAATATCAGTAAAAACAGGACACACTTGGACTCACATTTTTTGGCTACTGACAATTTTTGGCTACTCTACCCACCTCTGGTGATGCTGAAACCCTATGGTGCGGGATTAGTCTCAGTAATGATGACACTATAGATGTATAACTGTGTACATTTAAAATTTATTTTTATCGTGACTATGTGTGAGTCCCCTTGGGCGGGTCACAAAAAGCTCACTGCGCTTATTGACAGTTACGATTGGTTAAATGGTAAGCTCACATTTGACTGGGATGAAAATACAAGTGACCCAGGTGGGACAGCTGTGGTGCCAAAAAAGGATCAAAAATACACACACAAATTCAGGGCAATTCACACATGAATGATGATTTGCACATTCACAGCTATGATAAAGTTGTCAATTATTTTGCGAATAAATATTTTTACTTTTTGCATGTGAATAGATTATTGCGAATAAATATTTTCCTTATGCATGTGAATAAGATTTTACGGATGTGAATTAGAATGTGCGTGTGTGCATTGTGTTTTTGGTGTAAATTATTATTGTCACGAGTCGTAGGGGGTTCATTTTGGATGTAAACACAGATGAAAAAGACAAATAAATTAAAGAACATAGAAAACAAAACATAAACCTAATCTAACAGAACCTGACCTGACATAACTGGATATTCATAAACATGAATTGTAACGTGACAACCACTGAACGTGACAGACGGCAAAGCAAGAAAGAGACAAACTGAAACACAGCTATAAATACACAGTGGGGGAAACAGTTAACTACAGAGGAAACATCTGAACACAATGAGAGAACAATCAACCAATGACAGGACAGGGACTCACATGACAATAAATAAACAACAAAACAAACAGGAAGCACATGTTATTCAAAATAAACACAAAAAGTTTCTTCGATGATCTCTGGTGGCCCGGCAAGCCTGACCGAGTCCTAACAATTATTGACACCAATCTTGTTCCAAAAAAACACAGACTCACAGCAAAAATTCACTAAAGAGCAAAAAACTATGAGCTAGACCTTCCTATTTTTCTGACAGCTGTCTGAACTACATCCTAATTGCAGGTTTTCGAAGTGGAATCGAGCACAAAGGCCAAGGAGTTCTGTCTGAACATTTCTACCAGGATGCTGCTCAAGTCTTCTGAGGGCTTTAGTCTGTTTGTCAAGATTTCTGACAAGGTAAAAACCAACCTGTTAGGAAACTGCTATTAAGAAGCAACAGTTAATGTACTCATACATTACCTAAAAAATCGTTAATTAGCTAAGTAAGCAAAACAGATTCATTTTATTTCCTAGCATTGTTGTAGCCAGCCAGAGGCCAGGAGTACATTCAGTGGGACATTATGTACCACTTGAGACGTCACCTATTTAAGAGCTTTTATGTATAAAGGTACATAAATAATTTTGTTTTATCTATTGTGTCCAAATTTAATAACGGATCCCTATCGTTCGGATTCTCTCAGGTCATCAGTGTGCCAGATGGAGATTTCTTTTTTGACTTTGTTCGGCACCTCACTGACTGGATCAAAAAAGCCCGACCTGTTAAAGATGGTAATTATTTTCTTATTAGTCGATCAAATAACGTCGACCAGATTATTTCCTGCGTCTAAAACGCTGTTTGTGTTTAAGGTATAGTGCCTTCTCTGACGTATCAGGTCTATTTTATGAAGAAATTGTGGACCAATACTGTACCAGGCAAAGATTTAATGGCTGACTCCATCTTCCACTACTACCAGGTATAAACCTACTGTTCACCTTCATCTTTGCCATCCAAATTTAATGATAAATGATGTTGGATTTGGTTTGTCTTTTTTTTTTTTTTCAATTTTATGAATGCAGTCACTTGTGCATGATGTGCAGTAGAACTTATGCTGGTTCACTTTTTCAAGAAATTTTCCTATTGATCTGTTTTTTGCCTCCCGGAAGAGGAACACATTTTCTTTATTATACAATTTTTTTGTAAATTGTTCCCTTGATATAAGCAGTCAGGTCCAGAAACAACCTAACATTTTATCCTTTTTAAGAAATCCAGATGTGATGAATAATAAATTAGAAAGGCCCAAATTGTACAAGTCCCACTCCTGCCCTCTACAGGTGATTCATTATGTTTAATTACATATTAAACATTTATAGTTACATTTACAGTGTTTGGCAGACACCCTTATTCAGAGCGGCTTACATTTATCTCTTTTTTACAACTGAGCAATTGCGGGCCTTGCTCAGGGGCGGTTGGTAACTTAGTAGTGCTAGGAATCGAACTCTGATCTTCCAATAAGCAGTCCAACACCATAGTTACTGTGCTAACTCCTCCCCCATATATTAAAATCTTACAGAAAAATAGTTTGTTGGGGGTTACATATAGAACCCTGGACTTCTGACTTCTGCCAATAAAATGATTCCCTCTATGTAGAACCCAGTGGTTCTACATAGCTCAGTGGTTAGAGCTCAGTGGTTAGAGCACTGGTCTTGTAAACTTTCTGGTCTTTCTCTGGAAGTGGGGAAAGTGGTGGCTCAGTGGTTGAGGTGTTGGATTGCTAACTGGAAGATTGTAGGTGTGATTCCCACCACCACCAATTTGCTCCTGCTGGGCCCCTGAGCAAGGCCCTTAACCTGTAATTGCTCATGTGTATAAAAGAGATAAATGTAAGTTGCTCTGGAAAAGATGTAAATAAAGACTATTAAAACGGCGTTTCAAAAATTGCACATTTTAGAACAGTTTATTAAAATTCTCAAAAGATTAAAACAAAATATCTGTACAAAAAGGACAGTAAGTGTGATAAATATTATTACTGTATTTATGCTGTTTATTGGGTTTAATAAATGTCTTACGTATATGTTATTTTTCTGCCCGCTGTAGGAGCTACCGAAATACCTGCGTGGATACCATAAGTGTTCTCCTGAAGAGGCCTTCCAGCTCGCAGCTCTGATTTACCGGGTAACATACGAAGAGGACAAATCACAGTTTATCCACTTCCCCAAGATTTTGAAAGACCTCGTCCCACAGGATCTAATCAAACAGATGTCACCTGATGACTGGAAACGGGTGAGTGACAATAATATATACAATAGAACTTGCATATACTTTAATTATAAAAATAGTTTTTACAATATTCACATTTATTAACATTACTACAGTGTGTGTGCTACTCCGGTTAATACAGAAATGTTCATGTAAAACTTTACTTTTGTCTTTATGCTACGGCAAAGTTGTGTAGCAACCGTAGCAAAAACAAATGAGTAATTTAGTAGGTTTTATTATTGACTATTATTGTCTAGCAGCTGTAACATACTTTCTGCCTGTCTAATATGTTAGCACATGTTCGTTTCTTAATTACTTGACTAAGCTTCTTATCTCTACAGTCAATTATTACATGCTTCAATCATTACGCTGGGAAAAGTCCGGAGGAAGCCAAGTTCATGTTCCTAAAAATCATCTATAAGTGGCCCACTTTTGGATCAGCATTTTTCGAAGTCAAAGTAATTTTGTTTATTTATTCATTAATTCATTCATTGATTTATTTTCTATACCCGCTTATTCCCTAATCACAGGGGTCACAGGGATCTGCTGGAGTCTATGCCAGCCGTCTCTGAAAGGGTGAAAGGCAGGAGGGGGCCCGGGAATCGAATCTGGGCCTTTTTGCTGTGGGGCAACAGTGCTAACCACTGAGCCACCGTGCTGCCCTTATTTGTTAAGCATATGATAAATTGTATTTAAAGATAAACTGTACAAATCTTTGTATTTTTAATCTTGGCTAAATATTCTGATTTCATAACAGTAAAATACGGAATAGAAAATATAATGACTAATAACCTGCTGGTGAGTTTTACATCTTTTTATTTTTGTTTCCTAGCAAACCACAGACCCAAATCTACCAGAATTCTTGCTAATAGCAATCAACAAACATGGCGTTAGTCTGATTGACCCAACAACAAAGGTACATTTTACATGTTGATCACATGAACATATTTTAAGCAAACTTCCATTTACGGCATTTGGCAGACGCCCTTATCCAGACTGACTTATATTTATTTTATTTATACAACTAAGCAAATTGGGGTTAACTATTCTGCTCAGGGGCCCAGCACTGGTGCTGAGAATCGAGCCTATAGCCTTCTAGGTTAGCAGTCCAGCACCTTAACCACTGAGATACCACCTTCTATTGTAAAACAATGTCATAACCCACACCGGCAAGTCTGTGACATCACCAAAAGTAGTCCTTTAGCTATTTTTTATGCATGGCCATAACTTTTTAGCATGATTGGGTTATCGCTAATGCAAAATAGAAAGCAACACAAACATGCCTTTACTGACTAAATAAAATACTAAAAACAAGGGGAAGTTTTATTTAACATTTTTATAATACTCACTTTCTGTTCACACAGGATATCCTAATGACATACCCCTTCACCAAAATCTCTAACTGGAGCAGTGGGAACACCTACTTTCATATTACTATTGGCAACCTGATGAGAGGCAGTAAACTGCTCTGCGAGACATCACTGGTGAGTCTGAAAAACATGAATATCCACTGTATAAGAAATTCCCCCCAATTAAGAAATTTCCCCAATGCGGGACGAATAAAAGCTTATACATTAAGCTTCAGTACACATATTACACCATATTCACCCCTGTGTTTCTTTGCTCCATCGCAGGGCTACAAAATGGATGACCTGCTGACGTCTTACATCAGTCAGATGATGAGCACCCTGACCAAACGGCGCAGTTCTCGTGAAAACATCAACTAAACAGAAAGACTAACAAAGAGCTACAATAAAAAAATGCCTTTTTCTGTTTAAACTGTTCAGCTAAAAATATATATTTTATATCCCTCATGATTTGTGTGATTTTTTCCAAATTTTGGGGGGTACCACAGACCCCATTCATAAGGTGTATAATAATAATAATAATAATAATAATAATAATAATAATAATAATTAATTAAATAATAACTAATTAATTAATTAATTAGTATTAGATTTATTAATGTATATAAATATTGTACATTGTACAGACACAAACATAAAAAACATTAAATATTAATATTTAACGATGCAGTTATATAACATTAATAAGATTCTATTAGCAAGCTAAGTTAACAAACATTTAACCTGCTTAGTAGATTCATATTCACTCTTTTTTTGTACCTTTAATTCTGGTCCGTAGAAAGCTGTAATTTTTAGAAACAGAAAATTAAAAAAAACGAATATAAAGTATCATTACGTACAAAAATTAAACTTAAAAAAAAGCTAATTTCCGCCAAATTATGAGATTAAAGAATTGAAATTAGGATTTAAAATAATACAATTATTAGATTAAAAAATCCAAATTATGACATTAAAAAGATTAAATTATTAGATCAAAAAGGCGAAATTAGGAGTTGCTGATTTACTGGCTCAATGTTTCCACACGGCACAGACTATTCCAGAAGCGGCATAAGATTTACAAAATAATTACAGTAATATTAATAGTAATGAGGTTTAATCCAAGTTGTTGTGATTATACAAAGGCTGATTTCATCTAAAAAATCTAAAATTACATATTTAAAAATAATTAATTTTATTTATCTTATTTATTTGCCATTGTGTTAATACTCTTCTGATATTAAACCATAAGATGTTTTTTTACTCTTAGTTTAAAGTCAAATGGCAACAAGGACCGATCTGATAGCAGCAAACAACAGAGTTGATGTTGATAGACATAAACAGTACTGAGATGTTATTATACACATCATTATGCCTTCTAAAGATGGAGGAACTTTTGTTGATGAAGTCAGAGACCGTTTTAATGTTTAATTTTATTTCTTCTGATTTATAAAAAGAAAGAAAACTGGACATGATCTACAGTCATAAAGTCCTGGTGTACATATAGCAAGACTGGATTAATATGAAATCAATGTTGATTTATTGTAAAATAAGTAATTCATTGTAAGTTGAACAATTATCGATTTTATGTCCGTCTTTATCTATTTTTTTATAATTAAAATAAGATTATTTTAGGGTGCAAAACTGTTCAAAAACATTGGTTAAATGACAACCTGCTATCTGGAGGGAACCTGCAAGTCAAGTTTGATTTTTAAAGTCATAATTTAGACTTTGTTTAATATCGGCATTATGACAAAAGTCATCTTTTCTTTTTATCTCATAATTAAGACTATTAAAAGTCAGAATTTTACTTTTTTTTTATTTGTTGATTTTTTGTGGTTTGTTTCCATACTTTTGAGACAGATGGTGTAGAGTGCTAAAAATTTTAATAGCTGCATCGACTCTCACATATGGTAGTTAAATATTGTGTCTTTATGCAAAACTGAAAGGTTACGTTTGTCTAATAATTTGTTCTATGCATAAATGTAGATCTGTTGAAAAAGCTTAATAATTTGACTCAGAAAAAAACTAAAGAAAGCATTGAAATTTACATAATTTGGCAGGCGCCCCTTATCCAGAGTGACGTACAGAAAGTACGCAGATTTCATATGAATAAAACAACTTAAACATAAGTGCATTATATTGTCCTGTATAGGGTTAGGGGCCTTGCTCAGGGGCCCAGCAGTAATAACTTAGTGGTGCTGGAAATCAAACCTTGGTCACACCAACACCGTAACCGCTTCTTCTATTATCTACTACACCATATACTTTACCCAAACATAAACCTAACACGTTTTTCAACTTTTAATAGTTTCTTTCTGGTTTATTTAGATTCATTAACTGCTTCCAATTTGTTAGTTGTACGTTTTTAATAAAGTTAATAAATTTGACAATCAAAAAAGGCGCACCCTCGGCGTGACGTAAAAGGCGCGTGCTTTAAAGATGGCGGCGTGTGTGAAAGTCGGAAGTAAGTGTTGTTGTTTTTTTAAAATCAGCGTTCTTGTAAAGTGTAAACTTTAGAAAACTGCTTTTTTTTTTTTTAGTAATTAGGACGGATTACCGCACATGTCGATAATCCACAGCAGCAGCAGCACAATTAAATGAGAATGACATAAAGAAAGAAAGTGGAAGTGTAGAAGTGGGACAGGGGTTTGCTAGCTGGTTAGCAGTGTAAACCCGCCCCCTGTAACTGAAACGACGCGCTGTTTATTTGCATTATGTTTTAACTGTCTTTCTGTTTCAGTAGGTTGTGGTTTTAAATGTTGGGGTTTTTGTTACAGTTAAACAGCTGAATTATTGTATTGTAATGACAGAAAGCCGTCTTATTTAGCGGAGCTGCCAGCTTTAATGTGTGACCTCTGCTGTCGGTACTACTTCCGAGCGAATTGTCGCAAAACTTCTTGTAGCGAAAGTCAGTGTTGATTAATTAACCAATTAATTAATTATTTATATTTTAATTATTATTTAAACACACTTTAAAAAAAAAAAAAAAAATCATTTTTTAATAAACATGGGTGGTTTGGGCAAACTTTTAGCTAGTTAAAATTAGTTAGCAAGCTAGCTAGACTGACAGGTGGACAGCTGTCTTCTTTTCTTTTAATAGACCTGGTATGAAGTTCGGTTATATTCTAAACGTTTTAAAAAGGTTGTGGGTGAAACTAATATATAACGAAGTTAGTATTTCTGTTGCTGTAAAATATTTTATTACCTAATGTAATTTGCATTTACGGCATTTGGCAGATGCTTTTATACAGACAGACTTACTTTTATTTCATTTGTACGACTAGTACGAGTAATTAGGGGTTAGGGGCCTTGCTTAGGGGCCCGGCAGTGGTAATTTGGTGGTACTGGGAATGGATCTCTGATCAGTCCAACACTGTAACCGCTTCTTCTATCATCAAGTTATTCTCGTACACCTTAACTAAACACTTTTTTTATTTAACCTTTAATCTTTTTCTTCTTTGTTTAATTGTGTATTAGTCTAAAAAAAATTGTGTGATTATTAAGATCAATTAGATTTCTGGTGATTCTATTGTTCAGCTTATTTACGATCACTAGAAGCTGCGTTATTCAGCCCACCATCATCCCGATACAAGATGCAGATTTTTTTGACAAGTTAGCGCGCTGGCACAATTTTCTGACCCGAAAGTTGTTTTTTCCTCAAGTCTTTTTGCATCCGCTGTCAACCACCACAATCCTCCCCATCTTTTCCCTGTTTACAGCACGTTCGGACAGAGTTGCAAACTTTTGTCACTAGGATGACACTCCGAACTTTGAGGATCTTTCACCGCTGTCGAAAGCCGGTCAGGACAGTTGTCAATGGGAGCGCTCGTCTGTATTTCTCTCAGACCGGTGTGGCTTTACAGGTTGACGGTGGCTTCATGCCCTCCAAAGTTGCAGTGGTGACTAAAACCACCAGATATGAGTTTGAGCAGCAGCGGTATCTCTGCGCAGGACTGACGGAGGAGGATCTCAAACAGCTGGTAAACATTTACGTTACATTTACGACGTTTATCCCTTATCCAGAAAGACTTACATTTATCTCTTTTATACAACTGAGCAATTGGGGGGTTAAGGGCCTTGCTCAGGGGCCCACCGGTAATAACTTGGTGGTGCGGGGAATCGAACCCTGATTTTCCAGTTAGCAGTCCAATACCATAACCACTCCGCTACTATTTCCACCAAGCTCCTAATCGTTATTAGTAGTGACAAAACAATCTGATCCTTTTTTTCTCACTTTTACTTAAAGTTTTGGTAAATGTTTTTAAAACGAAAACTTTCTGATGGAAATAAATAGAATTATCAGACGTATGTTTGCTTTGATAGCTATCCAGAAACTCGATCCTACAGGATGTTGACTGTATGAGTACAGACAGTCTCTTTCCACTCCTTGTCCTTTGTGTTTATTGAGCTGATTTATTTGCACTACATGAGCACATTGAAATGCGAAAGCATTGTTAGAAAGTAAATTAAAACTTTTCCCCTCTAGAATTCATGACTTAACTAAAAATGTTTCCACACATTAATCATCAGGAGTCAGTTTCAAGCTTTCTACTGTTGAATTTTATCTCTTGGAATTCTAGCTTGCCTTGAAAGGATCCAGTTACAGTGGACTTCTGGAAAGGCACAACATACACACGCGCAATGTCGGACACGTGGTGGACAATCTAGAGTGAGTGACTGATATTATGGTTCAATAAAAGACCTTATGTGCGTATGTGTGTTAGTATTGTCTGATGAGAAGAACTGTTTTACTTTGTCTTTTTATAAATATCTCTAGAAAACAAGGCATAGAGGTGCGTGTGGTTAAAAGAGGAGAGTACAATGAAGAAACTGTCAGGTGGGCAGATGCAATTGTGTCTGCTGGCGGTGAGTTGCTTTGTCGATAATTCAGGAATAGCAAAAAAAGGAAAATACACAGACACACCCATGCAGTGCTTGTTTGCTCTTCAGCCATTTGTATGTTTTGTTACTCCTTTTCAGGTGATGGCACCATGCTACTGGTTGCAAGTAAAGTGTTTGATAAGAACAAACCTGTAATAGGAGTCAACACTGATCCCGAACGGTAAAAACATAGATTTACTTATATATAACTCCTCCTCTTTTTAATTAACTGCACTGTAACTCCTCCTCTTTTTAATTAACTGCACTGTAACTCCTCCTCCTTTTAATTAACTGCACTGTAACTCCTCCTCCTTTTCATTAACTGCACTGTAACTCCTCCTCCTTTTAATAGCTGTCCTGTAACTCCTCCTTTTAATAACTGCACTGTAACTCCTCCTCTTTTTTATAGCTTCACTGTAACTCCTCTTTTTTATAGCTTCACTGTAACTCCTCCTCCTTTTCATTAACTGCACTGTAACTCCTCCTCCTTTTCATTAACTGCACTGTAACTCCTCCTCCTTTTCATTAACTGCACTGTAACTCCTCCTCCTTTTTATAGCTTCACTGTAAACTCCTCCTCCTTTTAATAGCTGCACTGTAACTCCTCCTCCTTTTAATAGCTGCACTGTAACTCCTCCTCCTTTTAATTAACTGCACTGTAACTCCTCCTCCTTTTCATTAACTGCACTGTAACTCCTCCTCCTTTTCATTAACTGCACTGTAACTCCTCCTCCTTTTCATTAACTGCACTGTAACTCCTCCTCCTTTTCATTAACTGCACTGTAACTCCTCCTCCTTTTAATAGCTGAACTGTAAACTCCTCCTCCTTTTAATAGCTGCACTGTAACTCCTCCTCCTCCTTTTTAATAGCTGCACTGTAACTCCTCCTCCTTTTAATAGCTGCACTGTAACTCCTCCTCCTTTTAATAGCTTGCCACTGTAACTCCTCCTCCTCTTTTAAATAGCTGCACTGTATGTCTTCCTTTTTATAGCTGCCCTGTAAACTCCTCCTTCTTTTAATAGCTGCACTGTAACTCCTCCTCCTTTTAATAACTGCACTGTAAACTCCTCCTCTTTTTTTAGCTTCACTGTTAACTCCTCCTTCTTTTAATAACTGCACTGTAACTGTCACTCCTCCTCCTTTTAATAACTGCACTGTCTCCTCCCTTTAATACTGCACTGTAACTCCTCCTCCTTTTAATAACTGCACTGTAACTCCTCCTCCTCTTATTTATAGCGTCACTGTAACTCCTCCTCCTTATTATAGCTGCCCTGTAACTCCTCTTAATTATAGCTTCACTGTAACTCCTCCTCCTTTTAATAACTGCACTGTATCTCTTCCTTATTATAGCTGCCCTGTAACTCCTCTTAATTATAGCTTCACTGTAACTCCTCCTCCTTTTAATAACTGCACTGTAACTCCTCCTTTTTATTGCTTCACTGTATTCTCTTCCTTTTTATTGCTTCACTGTCTCTTCCTTTTTATTGCTTCACTGTGTGCTCTCTTCCTTTTTATTGCTTCACTGTGTCTCTTCCTTTTATTGCTTCATTGTCCTTCCTTTTTATTGCTTCACTGTGTCTCTTCCTTTTTATTGCTTCACTGTGTCTCTTCCTTTTTTTATTGCTTCACTATTGCTTCACTGTGTCTCTTCCTTTTTATTGCTTCACTGTGTCCCTCTTCCTTTTTAATTGCTTCCTGTGTCTCTTCCTTTTTATTTGCTTCACTGTGTCTCTTCCTTTTTTATTGCTTCACTGTGTCTCTTCCTTTTTATTGCTTCACTGTGTCTCTTCCTTTTTATTGCTTCACTGTGTCTCTTCCTTTTTATTGCTTCACTGTGGTCTCTTCCTTTTTATTGCTTCACTGGTCTTCCTGCTTCCTTTTTTGTCTTCACTGTGTCTCACGTCTCTTCCTTTTTATTGCTTCACTGTGTCTCTTCCTTTTTATTGCTTCACTGTGTCTCTTCCTTTTTACTTGCTTCACTGTGTCTCTTCCTTTTAGTGCTTCACTGTTGTCTCTCCTTTTTGCTTAACTGTGTCTCTTCCTTTATTTTTAGTTCTGTCCGTTTTATGCTTCACTGTGTCTCTTCTTTTTATTGCTTCAAGTCTCTTCCTTTATTGCTTCACTGTATCTCTCCTTTTAATAACTGCACTGTAACTCCTCCTCTTTTTCATTAACTGCACTGTAACTCCTCCTCTTTTTCATTAACTGCACTGTAACTCCTCCTCTTTTTCATTAACTGCACTGTAACGCCTCCTCTTATTTATAGCTTTACTGTAACTCCTCTTATTTATAGCTTTACTGTAACTCCTCCTCCTTTAATAACGGCACTGTAACTCCACTCCTTTTTATAGCTGCCCTGTAACTCCTCCTCTTTTTAATAACTGCACTGTAACTCCTCCTCTTTTTAATTAACTGCACTGCAGCTCCTCCTCCTTTTAATAACTTTACTGTAACTCCTCCCCCTTTTTATAGCTGCCCGGTAACTCTTCCTTTTTATATTTGCCCTGTAACTCCCCCTCTTTTAATAACTGCGCTGTAATTCTTCCTTTTCATAGCTTCCCTGTAACTCCTCCCCCTTTAAATTGCTGTCCTGTAACTCCTCCTCCTTTTAATTGCTGCACTGTAACTCCTCCTCCTTTTAATAACTGCACTGTAACCTCGTTATTCATCTTATTGATTTAGTGCTTTTTTAATTAAAAATGTGTGATAAATGTTTTCTGTTTGTTAATAAAGATCTGAGGGCCATCTGTGTTTGCCTGTGTTCTACACACATGCGTTCTCGGAAGCATTACGAAAACTTAAGAAGGGAGACTTCAGGTGGGTCTGTTATAAATATTTTATTTATTCCCTTTTATTCTTTCGCTGGGTTTGTTGTTTGTGATTATTTTAATCAGAATATTATGTTAATGTCTTTATCCTTAGATCAGTGCTTTTTATTTTTTTTAGTATTACAGGAAATATTTGTCAGTCATTTGGCCGAATAGAAAAATGAAAGTTTATTAAAAATAAGATGACAATTAAATAACCAATAGCTACCCTTTTTTGTGACCATATTGATTCCTGGAAATCACAGTTGGCCTTACAATAATTTCAACACACATGACATAAATCATTGTATTTAACCCTGTGCATTAAAAACACCCCTGATCCGGTTGTGTTGTCTCTCCCAGTTGGCAGTGGCGTCAGCGGATCCGCATGCACTTAGAGGGCACAGGGATCAACCCAACTCCAGTGGATCTGCATGAACAGCAGTTGAGTTTAGAACAACACACCAAAGCACATCGCATCACCACCAACTCTCAACACAGTAAGGCTTCCTAATGAAATCACATACTTTACTGCTCAACACTCTTTATTTTTTACTTTCTCTACTGTGTATTTATTTAGATCATTTTGTTATGAAATATATATTTAGGATAAATAGTCAAACAGCCTGGAATACGAAAATGCGAATGATTTGTGTCGTGTATGATGTTTAAATCTTTTGTTTACTATTTCAGGAAAAACACATGAAACCTACTCATCACCATACCTACTTCCCGTCCGTGGACTCAATGAAATTTTCATCGGAGAGTCTCTCTCCTCCAGGTATCCGAGTTAACCATGCCCTGCCACTTTAAAGGAGAAGTCCACCCTGAATCACATTAAGAATGCTTATACAGCATGTGGTTGGGGCTTGTGCAGGCCACTCAAGTTATTCTGCTTTAGCCTTAACAGGTGGCGTCTTTTTGTGCTACACTTTATGCACAGAAGCATTGTCATGTTGCTACATTGGGGATTTTTTGATTCCATAAACAGGCTGTTGTAATGCAAGGGTTAAATCCTGATGCACCATTGTTTATTAAAGAACATTTATGTCAATATCTCCTTGGTTTGATCAGTAACTTAGAGCGGGAATAATGGCATTATTAATAAACAGCTTTACTTTTTTAAGTAATGATGAACAAATTACTGTTACCATTATTGCCGATAAAATACGGCGTTAGAATTATTGAGCTCGCTTCAGTCTGAGACAGTTGATTTCTCTGGTGCGTGTTTGGTGAGGTCTGATGATCATAACTGATTGTGAACTTTCATGAACTGGAAGTATAAACTCTACTTTTCTCTCCTCGAAAAAAGTGTTTTGTGTGTTGGGGGTGGGAGATGACCACATAACTGATAATGATTGGCTTAGGTAAAGGCAAAGTAATGCAGGTGTCCACACACAAGTATGGACTACATTTAAGTATGTACGACTATTAAAAACAGTATGGTTTACATAGTATCAATGAAACTCATACAGGATTCGGAGCGATGGCAAGTCCAATGAGTCCAATCAAAGGTTGTTTTTTTTTCAAACTGGAAAAATATAAACGGTACATTTCTCTCGTTGAGGTCAAAGACAAGAGTGTTATTTTAATTTGTAACTTATGACCAGAAAGAAACAGTCTCTCTGTGTCTGACAAGTAATTGTAATCTAATGAAACATCTTACATCGTCACATGACACCACAACATTAACATAGTGTAGATTACTGACGAGGTTGGACAGGATTAGGAACGATTCATCAGGGGGACGGCTCATGTTAGATGTTTTGGGGGAAAGTCAGGGAGTCCAGATTGAGGTGGTTTGGACATGTACAGAGGAGGGATAGTGAATATATTAGTAGGAAGATGTTAGAAATGAAGCTACCAGGCAGAAGGCAAAGAGGAAGACCAGAGAGGAGGTATATGGATGCGATAAACAAGGACATGAAGTTAATGTGTGTGAGTGAAGAGGATGTAGAGAATAGGGTTAGGTGGAGACGGATAATTAGCTGTGGCGCCCCCTAAAAGGAAACAGCCGAAAGGAGATGATGATTACTGTACAATGTTTTATTATAATAATTAATTCTATTCAAATTATTTGACATTTACACATTTGTTTAAAAGTAACACAATAGTTACTTCCCCAAGTAATTAGTTACTTTTATGTTGATGTAACTCAGTTACTATTTGTAAGAAGTAACTCTAACTAAGTACCTTAAAATAATGTCCAACACCGTCTGTAACTGATGAGAAAATAATAAAACTAATTCCAAATAAATCTGAATACCATTTAAAATCAAATCTTTTTTGTTAAGATGAATAAATGTCATTGATGGTGGATTTCTTCCTTATATCCAGGGGTCGCCAAACACCAAAAGAGTTTAGCTCCTACTCTAAAACAACTAGCTAACGAAGGTCTTGCTAGGTATTCTTTAAACTTGTGCTAAGGCAAATTGGAGCTAAACTCTGGAGGACACCAGCTCTCCAGGACCGAGTTTGGTGACTCCTGCTTTAATCCTTTAGGACGTTTTGTACTTAACCATAAAGCATGTTTTTTTTTTTGTTGTTTAACCCCCATTAGCCTCCTAATCGCCGCATCCTTCCTTGCCCATTTCTCCTCATTTATGGCTCTCTGTTTGCCACAGGGTGAAGTATAAATCCTTCAAACCCCATCTTACCCTCTCACTTCATAGGGCTTCCTACTATGAGATCTCGATTGATGACGGACCATGGGAAAAGCAGAAGAGCTCAGGACTTAGCGTTTGCACTGGAACCGGATCCAGAGCCTGGTACGTAAGAGCAGTATACTTCTTTAATTTGATCTTAATAACTTGTGTTAAATGTCTGTGATTTATTTTAGTTGTATTTGCAGGTCTTATAATATTAATAAACTTGTGGGACAGACTGTGGAGGATGTACTTCGAATAGGTAAGGTCGGAATAACACACATACCAACACTGGCTGTTATTAACTCTAGCTGGTAAAGTGTCAGCTTGACTATTTATTAGATGATGGTGTTTCGTTGATTTTTACTTAATGCATTCCAAGGCTTTTGATTGCGATGAAAAAAAACAATGTGCTTGTAAAACCAGGAAGCTAACAAGTAATGGGAGTCCAAAAAATGTAACTAGTTTTAACAATTAGTATTTGTTTTTTTTTTGTTTTTTGGTGTAGTAGCATTTTTTTGTTGAAATAGTCAATTTCCCAGATGAAAAATGTCTATAGTGTTTAGCCCAGACAGAATGCTGTGCTTTTTGGTGGCGTAAGTGGTAGAGCAGTGGTTAAGGTGTTGGACTGCTAATTCCCAGGACCACCAAGTTTCCACTGCTGCCCCCCTGAGCAAAGCCCTTGACCCTTAATTGCTCAGTTGTGTAAAAGAGAAATAATTGTGAGTTGCTCTGGATGAGGGTGTCAGCCAAATAGCATGAGCCATTTTTATCCATGTAAATTTTTGTAAGAATTTTTTGGGGCATTTTGACTTTATTTTTAGGACAGACAGAAATGAAATGGGGGAGATAGAGAGAGGTGGGACCGGGAAGGAATCAAACCCGGGTCGCAAGAGCGCAACTGCGCATGTGGGTGCCATCTACGTACATTTTTAATCCAAACTATTAACAGTTAACTAACTGGTTCAGCTCTAGATTAGGTTTCTTATATACAGTAATATAAATCTAACACATAACCGGTTGGCAAAGAGATTATTTTCTTTTACTGAAACTCGAAAGGCAAAAAATAAGAAAAACAAGGAGGAAAACAGTGGAATGTCCTGTCCTGTACCAAAAAGCTATTATTTTAATTGCATTGCTAAGTAAATGTTTTCTTAGTTAACAGTTCAGCCAACTGCACTTTCAATAAGATCAGATGCTGAATATTCTCGTTGCCTGGTGTTTCAAGCTGTTACACTGCCATGATGGTGACCTTTGTGTACCATGTCCCCAGGTGGGCAGTTTAAATACGGTCAAAGTCTGTAAACTGTGTAAGTTGGAAGCTAAGCAGAAAGTTTAAGCCAAAAACTGGCGTCAGAGATATTCTCCTTATGGACATTGAACAAAAGATGCATTTGATAAATCACTTTCTGTCTGCAAATAATTGCATAATTCACAATTTAGTATGTTTAAATGATGTTTCTTAGGCAAAGCAAAAACTGGTTTGGATATTCCACTGAACCAGGAAGTCATCCGAAGTGGTGAGTGTGCCTTAATTTACTTAATTTTTTTTTCTTTTTTAACTTTCTGCAGTTTCCCGAGTGTAATATTTTGGGATGTTTTTCAGTTACTGATGCGTACAATGAGGCACTCATATTCAGTCCAGAGGAGAACCGAATGTTCTTCAGTGTTCGAGAGCCCATCGTCAATAGAGTGTTTTTCAACAGCCGCCAAAGAGGATTTGCAAGCAAGTGAGTGTTTGGGTTCTGGGCTGGTGTGTGTGTTTATTTATATATATTTATATATGTGTGTGTGTGGTGTGTGTGTGTGTGTGTGTGTGTGTGTGTGGTGTGTGTGTGTGTGTGTGTGTGTGTGTGTATGTATGATTATTTTTTATTATATTAATTTATGTAAGGAAGTGATTATATTATTTGTAGCTTACATGTGATTTAAAATGTGATATGTGTTGTTATTCTAAACATTTATATATTGTATGTTTATTTATATATATTATATATTGATGTGTTGTATATTTATATATTTTTATATATATATTATAATTTTATTTTTTTAAGGAAGTGGATTATATTCATAGGTTTGCTTTATTAGTTTACATGTGAGATTGTGTATATTGTTCTGTTGTATCTCTGAACTTTTGTTGAATGGGACAGACTTGTGTTACTGACATATATTTGTTCAGTAAAGTGCTTTAGGCTATGTAAAAAATAATACACAAGGGGGGGTGTCTTTATAGGTACATATTAAACAACATTCTTACTGTTAGCATTACAAAGGTAATTATGTTTATTTTTAACGATCTGAAAAATAAGTGTTAACATCAGTGTTAACTTTGCTTCTTCAAGGGTGTGTGTCCGCTCAAGGTGCTGGGACGCCTGCATGGTGGTGGACGGAGGAACGTCCTTCGAGTTTAACGACGGTGCTATCGCTACTATCAGCTTGCACAAGGAGGACCTCCTGAAAACTGTTCTGCTCAATGATTAAGCTCGGCTGTTGTTCAGTATTGGAGCCGCATCAATCCTGTCCGGACTGGAAACGATCACTGACGTAAATTCAGAAATGGGTTACTGTTCCCACAACCTGAAGGCTCATCGGCTGTTCTAGATGAAGCTAAAACAAACATGTACTTTTATGGTTTTACAGGTAGGATCAAATCTTTTGTCCCAGATGGAAATTGGAATGGATGTGGTGTTTAGCTCAGACGGAATGCCGTGCTTTTGGGTGGCATAATTCTGAACGTAGAAATCCTCACGTCGTCAATTTGGTTTGCGCTTTTGGGTCACTACCATGCAAATAACTTTCTAGAGGTGTATGATTATCGTGATAATCTTGCAGTTAATTACGTTTCATGGAATTATATTACATTAAAGCCAACCAGCCAGAATAGCCATATAATAAATCTCTACTGTTTTTAAAATAAAACCTACAAGCCATGTCTATCTAATTAAAATATTTGCTAAATAAATAGAAATAAAATCTAATAAGTATTTCAGAATTCAGGTAACGATTCATGGCATATGAATAAATGAAGGCGGTGAAGGTGCACATCTGTGAGCACTCCAACTGGTCCTGTTCCACTCCTGTGTTAAAGAACATGGCCTGTGTTGTTGTGATTGTAAAAACTGTCCAGAATTTGTTTCCTGCTCTGTCAGATCCCAGAATTGATGCACAGCTCTGGTGTTCTTTTTTTCCAGTTGGTTCCACTGAAAATGCTAAATATCAGAAAATCAGTTAAAACTACTGCAACATGGATTGACCATTTTACCCACTACTAATTTCTCCATAAACCATCAGTATCTCATGGAAATGAATGTATGCGACTGTGTTGTGTTTTGCTTCTTGATGTTTTTACAATCTTTAAAGAGAATTTATTCAAAACGTGTTTTTCTGTACAATCGATGGGGCTTTTCATGTAAACGGCGGCAATGCCAGAATGTAGGAACAGACATTCCTTCTTGAATCTTGTTATTTACACCACTTGGTGGACATGTGGTACTAAATGTCGTATCGAGACAGGAAGCCTAATGTTTTGGCAGATACTTTGCGATGCTCTACTACAATGCCGGAGTGCCAAAATGTTTTGTAAAATAAGAGTGGAGTGTGTGTTGCTGGATTCTTTATTAAAAAAAAAAAAAAAAACACCTTTCCAAAAAAAAAAAAAAAAAAAAAAGTCGCTTTACTTAATTATGACCCTCTCACTAAACTATACCTGGGATGCTGACAGCCACTGTACCTTAACATGATCAGTGTGTAAAACCTGACACCACACGGTGGAGCATTCAGTCAACACCATAACCACATGGACTTTCATTTCTCAAGTATATGATTAAGAAACAATTCTTGAGCAAAATATTTATTTAATATGGGTGAACATCCAAGCATAAGTACATTAAAAAAATGTCCATAAAAATACATTTCTGTTCAAATTCTCGAACCAGGACCGATTCAAGCTTCCTAATTTTTATAGTAACAGCCGATTTCAAGCAATCAGGTATTTTGGTCACAAAACAAACAAATTAACTCTCATTTTTACTCAAACTATTTTTCTAAAAAACAGATTGAAAAGACAACCAGGAAACATTTGGTATGTGTTCAGAAGACACGACTCTTTCGGTATAATTAAAAATAAACAAAGAGTGAGTTAACATGAGTATTGCAACTGTTTTATTTTATATAACCTGTACCTGATCAATAGTAATTTCACATTCTATTTTTTTTTTTTTTATTGCTGTACATGGTTTGCAAATCCTTTTCCGTTAATAAAGCAGTCACGACATGAGCCGAGGAACAGGGAATTGACGTGATTGTCCAGGAACTGGTAACCTTCCTGAACAAGCCAATGGCTTTTAAGTGTAAACTGCAGCGATCTTATTTTAATGCTGTGTGCATAAAAAAAGCTGTATGCAGTGTAAAAACAATGAAAAATAACAGGGAAGCACCGATGATACAGAATATCAGGATAGAAACATGTTTTTACCGATTTATAATCGAATATACAGTGTGTGTAGAAAATACAAGCCGGATACATTTCCAACCTTAAATAAAAAGCAAATAACTTAAAACCAGGATGCGTCTCATAAGTGATGAATAATTCAGTAGCAGTAAACAGCTGGTGTTGATTATCAGCAGAATTTATTTTTTTTTTTAATACTACAGCAATTTTCCAATGATTAACTTTATTATTGTATAAAAATACTACCTGTAATTCTTTAAAGAAAACGCTGTTTAGTTGCACAGATTTAGCTATTTGTTGCTTTACTAGCCTAATTTCCCGTCTCGCGCTTTCTCCTTTTCATACATTCACGTCATTTGACAGACGTCCTTATACATCTGAGGAGTTGAAGGTTAAGGGCCTTGCTCAGGGGCCCAGCAGTGGCAGATTAGCTGTGCTGGAAATCTAACAAGATCTTTCAGTTAGCAATCCAACACCTAAACCACTGTGCTACCACTTCCCTTTCTTTAAATTTAGAACTTGTCTTGTTACCAGTCAACTTGAAAGTCATTTACCTGCGACTTTCCTTAAAGTCAGTTGGGTTATCTCAGGCTCTTGGGTCAATATTCAATGCTGATTTCTGTATTGTATAGGTGCATCCCTAGATATCGCTAAATTTATTACAAATATTAAAAACGAGTATCTGAAACAAACAAACATGATATAAAAACATAACTTTTAAAACAACCATTATAATAACACATTAAAGCACCAAAAGTCATTCACAGTTTGGTCTTTTTCTCCTAAAACACATTTACTAAAAAAAAACAAAAAAACTCTTTGCCGTACAGGTCCTTCATACTGCCAAAGCTGGTGGATTAATCACAAGTGATAAAAAGCATGTGAAATAAAATCAGTGTTCTTTGCTTACGGAACCAATTATTAATTATTGAAAAGTGTTGACGGTTTATGAATAATGCCGATGACATTAAGGAAAGATTCTTTACGTACACACAAGATGTGATTTATACAACGTGCTAGTTATCACCGTGACGTCAGAAGGTTAACCCGTTATCTTGTAAACCTATTCATTATTTAAAACATTCTTAAAGGTCACCTCTGATTTCGCTCCCAGTCAGGGTTTATACATGAGTCGACAGTGCATTCCCCATAGTGTGCGATCTTTCCTTGTAGCTACAGTGGGACGAGCTACACCTGAAAATGGCTGGGTGTTAATCTGTATCCGTGGCAACCCTTTACTCAGGATGGGCAGGGAGCTGTCCTGTATCAGACCAAACACCTCCAGGGTCTGAAGGGTCTCAAACTTTTCAAATTCACTAGAAAGAAAAGATAAACATAAACGTTATGATTAGTTTGAACAAGTAACCTTTTCCGCAAACTTATCGGACATGCGGTTTTCCCCAAAGTTCCTTAGTCATTTCCATCAGCGGAATGTTTGAATCTTACATTCTAATCTGTCAATATTTTACAAAAACCTTATAATAATGAAGTGCATGTTAAAAAAATAACTTGTAAATTCAGCTTTATTAAATAAATAATTAACCCTTTAAAAAAAAAAAAAGGGGAGGATTTAATTATCAAATCACAAATTCCTCGCTAATCTAAAATGCCTTAAAGGTTGACATAGTGAAGGGAAAACTTCCCTTTTACATGCAAATGTGCTACATGGCAGTCACTCGCTGGCGGCGCTGCTAGACAAAAACGCCAAAACCAGTCTTTCCTGATGCAGCGTACGCATGTATGCTAACGCCTTTTCAGCTGGAGAAGCATGCAGCGTACGCATGTATGCTAACGCCTTATGGCTGGAGAAGCATGCAGCGCTGCTAAAGCTATTTCATATCCAACAATTTGACCCCAGGGAATCAGTCAATCAGCTACAAGTGCATTAATGCGATCGGGCCCTAATGTCAGATAACCAGCATTCCAGTTTATATTTAACAGACTCGGGGTAACGCAGGGGCTCAGCATCGGCAGCTTAGTAGTGCTAGGAACTGAACCCATGACCTTCCCAACACATTAATGACTTACCCTCTCATGTAATAAAACAGAATACAAAGACAATTTTGTCCCTTCAACCTTAAAACAACAGGTGTTTTGGGAAGACCATACAGTGTATATGCATATATCCAAGTGCAACAAAAATATTTAAATAATAATAATAATAATAATACAACATATTCCAGCACTCGGCCTTTGTTTTTTTTTTTTGTTCTAAACTTAAATCACTGTCTGTTTGCGTGTCTCTTACATGAGGGCGGCTGGGTGGATCTGGTAGCAGCGGCTCAACGCTAAATGTCTCAGTAAAGAGAGCTTCTGCAGGTAGGGGAAACTGTCTGTGGTCACTAGGACGCTGTCACTGTAAAAAAAAAAAAAGAAGGGGGGGGGGATTCCAATTAATGGACTGTCGAGTGCTCACACTGCACTGTAACTCAATCCCATCTACAGTTTACCTCAAATCCAAATGTGTCAGATTCGGACATCTTTCCACCAACATCTTTATATCTAAAATAAAATAAAATAAAAAACAAACAAACGTTATAGTAAGGACAGTATTACATCATCTCCTTTACAGGAACTGCTCCTGCTGCAGTTAGACAAATGATATCTTTATTCATGTCAAAGCTGCTGTAAGAACAGTTCTGCTACAGATTACAGAGCAAGTCAACCAGCACAGTTTTACTATAGCTTTAATTAGCGACACCTATACAATCAGTGGTTATAGCTTCAGGATAGTGGAAAGTTAAAATATGACTTTTTTTATATTAATAATATTATAACTATAAAGAGAAACTATGGAGTCTCTCTTGAATCAACATTTGCAATGGCACATGACTTGCTGTTGAAGAAAAAAAAAATGTAATATTAATGTAATGTTACCACTGCTTTATTCTATTTTTCTTCTATGGCCTAATGTAAAAGGCTGCAATAGTATGTTTTAACCAGGGTGGCGCTGTAGAGCAAGACCACTTAATTGCATATGAGAATAGGTTTAAAATAACTACAAACAAATATGCATCAAAAATTTGTTTTCGTTCTATTTTTTCGTTAAGAAAGCTTCATATTATAGTGATATCAATGTTTACAGCAGCTCAGCAATCGTACGATAATTTAGACTGGTAAAAGGCATTTTAACGGAATAACATATGGGGAAAAAAGTGTCCGTGTCACTCTTATAACTTTTATTTACAACTTGATGTCAGTATGAATCTAGCTGATTTACTGATACAAAAAACAATAAATACATAAACATATACATAGAAATATTATTGTCCTTGTCAAATGTTTAAGAAATTCACATTTTATTTTGGTATTTTTAACGTATTAAGTCAGTAAAATATTTGCCTTTCAATTAAAGACTTTAAAAAAAAAAAAAAGAGCTGAAATGACTACTAATTAATAGATTTATTGCTCTAACGGGGAGTAACGAATAGTCAATTAAAATAGCCGCTGTTTGCAGCCCTAGTCTTGTTATTTTCTTGTTAATATCCACCATCTTTAATTTTAGACTCCATGTTTTCGAAGCCTGTGGTCTAAAGAACCAATATTGATGATTTTATTCATAAAGACTTTAATTAGGGCTGTGTAAATATATTGATACAGCTTACTATCGCAATAATTTTTCATGATAGTAAATCGATATTCTAACCTCGAGTATTGATACATATTTAAATTACATTTTAAACCGATTTATGTTTACGTTAATATTTAAAACCCTTCGTTTTATCTCAATCAGTCCTCCTCCACTCCTGTAGCTGGCGCTAACATCTGGCTATTGTCTCTAAAGCAAACATGGCGGAAAAATAATTGTATTTTTAGCCATTTGTTTTACATTTTTTGTACTGCGATAAAAAAAACCTTCACTAAATTTAAATAGGTTTATTTATTTCTCTAAATCCACAGACGATCCAGTCATACAGACATAATTGAACTACATTTATGTGCATGAGTGTAAACGGTGTGTATGAGGTTCGGTAACAGGTTTCAATTAAAAGCCATACCGTCATTTAAAAATCTATTTCAATATCTAAGCCATAATTTTCTGTAGTATGAAAGACGGCCGTTTGTCAGTACAGACGAACATCCTTATAACTCATCACTGAGATTTGACTCACCGTCCATGGTAAGGTTTTGTCTGTAGCCGCTGATGTTGAGCTGAGTGATTGTGGACGGGATGCTGTTAACGACTGCCTGAACGTGTTCACTGCTAAAGTCACACCACGACACGTTCAGCTCATCGAGCCTGAAACAAACAGAACAGATGTTTAAGGTAACAGTCACATGTACAGCTTTGTGTCTCGATCCTCTCCCCAGGTTGACATTCAATAATTACAACTAGAGAAAACTGGAAGGTTTAATGTGCCAGATCGTGGCGGTCATCAAAACACAGGGCCGCGAGATATTTCAGCAGTGAGGTGATGGAACAAACCAGTCAAGGAAGTGCACTTCTTCAGATACCTACAGTAGCTCTTCAAAACAACATTTCTTATTGATAATATCTACCATTTCTAATTTTAGACTCCATGTTTAATCTATTATCCAGATGTTTAATCTAGTGTGAGCACTGCTTTAATATTTAACAGGTATTTTATTGGCTCACGGGATCAGGGTTGGCTATTTGAAGTTACACACTTAAGGGCTTTGCTCAAGGGCCCAACACTGGTGAGTTGGTGGTGCTGGGATACACATCTCAATCTTCCAGACCAACACCTTAACCACTGGCTACCACTTCCGCCAGTTCCCTTTTAGTAAACTTCCATTCCTGGAATTTATTAACTTGTGATGTGTTTCATGTTCACTGATCCATAGTAACTACCAGGTCAGAGTCATGGTGGTTTCACGGTGAAACTACATTCATTCATTTTCTATACTCGCTTATTCACTAATTCGGGGTCACAGGGATCTGCTGGAGCCTATTCCAGCCGCCTTAAAATGCCTGTACAGGTCGCCAGTCCATCACAGGGCCCCACACACACACACACACACACTCCTATGGACAATTTAGTCAATAATCAATCTAACATAGATGATTTCGGACACAAGCACATGGAGAACATGTAAACTCCACACAGAAAGGTCTCTGCCCAGGAATCGAACCCGGGACCTCCTTGTTGTAAGGCAACAGTGCTAATTACTAAGCCACCGTACTCCCTATGAAACTACAATTTTGTTTAGCGATTTTATTTAGATTTTGAAATAGAACAAGTGTGACAGCTGTTTGCTTATTGTTTACTCCTTATCTGCTGGTCTTACTTGGTGCAGGATTGAAGCATCTCAGTCATAGAGTCGGCAGAGAAACCGCTACAGCCGCTCAGGTTTAGCCGCACCAGCTCTGTGTTCTCACTTAAAGATCTGCGCACACACACACACAGGGTGAGGTTATGAGACAAGATGTTTACAGGTAAGCAAGCATTAATTCAATCCCTCGAGTTCACACACCGAAGGATGTCGTCAGAGAGCACGAGTCCCTCTACGCTGAGGTTCTGCAGGCGTCTGCAGCGTGACAGGACGTCTTCCAGCACCCACGTCTGCACAGTGCAGCTGGACAGGTCCAAATGCTGAACACGCAGGGGTCTGCAACACACTCAGTGTTTAGTATCATCAAACCACGATCACAATTCTCTAGTGTATCGAACACGCACGACTCACTGTGTGTTCTTAAAGCGAGGTTCGCTGATACAGGAGTGTGGACAGCGCAGCCTTAATACCCCCGCCGTGAGAACCTGACCCAGCTCGCCGTTCAGCTGCGCTTTTCCCACCAAATCGATGCTGTGCCACAGTGACTCATCGAACCTGCAAACAGAATTAGGATAAATAAACAAGACACTAAACCGCTCTGGAGTAGAGTTAAGTGAATCGCGATTCATCCTGGATAAAAGAACCTGTTTCTTTATTTGACTCAGGATTCACGAATCATTCTGTTACTTTATTCGTATCAGTTGAGTCCTAAGTTACCTTGTTGCTAACAACAACCTAGATAAATAAACTATTTACTGGTTCCAAGTAGTAACTAGCTAGTAACTGTAGGAACAAGTAGCTGGGTTGTTTAGAAAATTTCCGGCATGATCAGACACACAAGAGACTCAAAATCACTGGTCACACAGCAAAGCAACCGGATCCGACGGACCCTGTGTGTGTTGGATTTATCAGTCTACGAACTCGGTGGATTCTAAGGATGTGTTAAGTTCCTTCTAGTGGAGAGTATAAAGCAAAAGCAGTTAAATTCTCTACTGACTCAAGTGAGTCAGATCTGTTCAGCGAGTGATCCAGACAGATTCGAATCCTTTAATAGATTCAGATCTCTAATCTGGAGGAAGAACAAAACACAGCGGAAGTGGTAGCCCGGTGGGTAGGGAATTTTGATCTTGGGTTCAATTTTAAAACTAAATCTGCCACTGCTGTAAAATTGTATAAAAATAGTATAAATGTGTTATTAGGAAAAGTTTTACCAAGCAAACCTTGATATTTCCTTCATTGCTGTAATTGATTAAGTACATCCATGTTACAACAGTGCCATAAAGCTTTGAAATATATATATATATATATATATATATATATATATATATATATATATATATATATATATATATATATATATATATATATATATATATATATATATATATATATATATATATATATATATATATATTTATATATATTATAGATATTCGCAAATACAATTAATATTAGTGACCGAAATGCATTAAAATGTCTTGTAGGAGACGTAAGGAACTTAACACTTCAGTCAGAAGTCTATCCAAACAGTGATTAATTTAACCGCTATTAAAAAGGTTAAGGTACGTGCTTACTAGACAAAGCTCCTAATTCCTAGCACATGCAACCGCCAAAACGAACCCTGCAACAGAACCAAATGATTTCTGATTCTTAGTTCTTTTAAACAGCAGTGCTTTTTTTCGCCGCTAGGTGTCAGTATTCTTATGTCCCTAAACGGATCACTTTCAGTTCTACTCCTTTCTTTTTCCGGCTGTTCACCACAGTGAATCATCTGTCACCACCTAACCGTATTCTCTACATCCTCTTCACTCACACCCACTAACTTCATGTCCTCGTTTATCACATCCATATACCTCCTCTTTGGTCTTCCTCTTTACCTTCTGCCTGGTAGCTTCATTTCTAACATCCTCCTACCAATATATTCACTATCTCTCCTCTGGACATGTCCAAACCACCTCAATCTGGAGTCCCTGTCTTTTTCCCCAAAACATCTAACATGAGCCGAATTCCCCTAATGAACTTATTCCTAATCCTGTCCAACCTCGTCTCTCCCAAAGAAAACCTCAACATCAGCTCTGCTACGGTTTTTGTCCCAGACCGTTTTTTAAAATGTTCCTCATTGATCAAAAACATAAAAAAAAATTATTTATTCCAAGAGAATAAGATTTTTCCAGGACAATTTTGTCGGTCCTCCAGGAGAGTTGGACATAGAGGTTTTTTTGGACCCTGACAAGGTAAGTCTTCCTTAGAACATTTTCATGTTCTGGCACCAAGATGGTGAAATGAACTTCCCATCAAAGTCTGAGTAGCTGAAACACTGACTGTCCTTAAAAAGACTCTCTCAAATACCCGACCCTTGACATAACATTTATTAGGAAAAAAAAAAGAGTCTTGAACCAGTATTGATCTGTTGAATGATGCTCTGGATAAGGGCGTCTGCTCAATGAGGCAAATGTAACGTTAACAAGAACACCAAAGAAAAGTCATCAGGATGGAACCTACGCCAGTCGATGCCAGCGCTTGCAGGTGCGAGAGGTCCTGAGCAGGTCTTGCAGTGAGAGACGAGAGAAAATCCCCAACAGCAGCTCGTCTGGAAGAGTGTCCCAACATAGAACACCTGCAGATAAACATGATCAACAATCCTGTTATTCACTCAACAGATTTCTGAACTGCCTACAATGTGGTTCCACAAGCCGCCAATAAGGCTGCAGTAACACACAGGCCCGTGTGGTGTGTGTATGCAATATGACGATAGATCACAATGATGCATGCTGGGATTCGGACTGACCCGCCGTGTCTCTGCTCCTCCTGGGGCGTCTGGCAAGGACAAAGCCGTTCTCTTTACCCTTGGCACAGGGCCGCAGCTGTTTACGGGGAGGAGACCAGTGCTGGATAAGCTCGTTAGGAGTGTTTTCAGCCTGCAGTCCGTCTCCGTAACCACACGGCCTTTTCTTGGCTTTGGACTGCGACATGCACAGCAAGGAGCCATCGAGATTCTCACTCAGACACGGCAGCTCCCGGAGAGGCCTGAGACACAGGAACAGTCGCCATCATTACATGCAGGTCATTCATTACATTACACCAGATTAAAGAACGACGCATGGAGACCTGCGAGTATACATAGTGTCCGAAACCTCGGGCTAATTACAAATATATCCATTAGTGTATCCAAAGGTTCATATTTAAAACTACAAATAACACGACGAGACAGACAGACAGACAGACAGATATTGTACTTCATTATAGTCATGATGTAAAACATTTAACTAAAACAATCCTCAGGCACCATCCCTGAGCTCCACCTGCAGAACTGCTAATAATGCATTGCTGTAGGTTCATTTTGTTGAATTAATCCTCAGATATTTACGACATTTACAAACTGGTAGCTTAGATTAAACCGGTGGCCATGTTCGCTTAAAGACCAGAGGTACAAAAATCAAACAAATAAGACGTCCATGCAGTCAAATATACACACACACACGTGTAATTATTTATCATATAACAAAAAAAATGCATTTGTTTAACTGTTTATGCATGTTGTTTAAAGTTAACCCGCGCGCCTCCAGATGTTGCTGATGCCCGCCATAACTTCCCCCTTACTGATCGCGCGCCATATAAACAACAGCACACAAAAAAAGGGGGGAAAGCGAATTAAACACATCAAACGTGCAAATTATTTTATTAAGATTTATTAGCAAACATTAGGCCATTTGTGCGCTTTTAATAACAACGCTTTTCTGATTATTACTGGCTGGAACAGGAGTGTGTAAGAAGGCCGAGGCGCGGGAGAGCTTTGGAGGGAGAAACCGGTGCAGATGTTCCAACATTAATACAAACTTTAATCTCAGAAGTAAAATTAAATAAACGATTAAACTATAAAAGCGTCCAAATTAAAGTTTCACCCCATCCAGAGTGTGTTATATGTTAGTGTTATTAATACTAAATATATAAATATCTAAATATTTCAACCCAAAGAATAAAGCATTAATTACCTCTCCGCTGACATCCTGTCCTGTTTTGCTGCAGAAAATAAATTGTTTATTAAATTATTTCAGATTTTCCTGCTTGCGATCTTCTCTAAACTCAAACAGAGCTCGCGCGAGCATTTAAAGCCGTAGACGGACCGCCTGGAACGGGGCGACGTCATTAGTTCAAACCTGCATTAACGGAAATGACGTAAACACGTTCGGCGGTGAACATAAGAATACTGACACCTAGCGGCGAAAAGAAAGCACTGCTGTTTAAAAGAATTAAGAATCAGAATCAGAAATCATCTGGTTCTGCTGCAGGGTTCTGGATTTCCCACCATTCAGTGTGAAGGTGGTCAGATTTGGTATTTTTCTGGAAAACAAGGATTTTGATATTTGCTTAATTTATAACATAATTAAAATTATAATTTAACTTTAGTTTTTTTTTTTTTGTTAAATGATACACACCCCTCACACTCACTCTTCACACTCCTTCCCTCTGGAAAAAGATACCGAAGCATTCGGACCCTCTCAAGCCATCAGGCTGCTCAACACACTGTACTGAACTGAACTACCTCAACCCACATATACACACACACACTCGAACATTTTTTGGAAGCACAGTCACTTTACAATACTACAGTCACTGACAATACTATAGTTACTTTATTCACTTTATAATGCTATTTGCACAGTACTGTTATAATTTGCACATTTCATGTCTTACCTCATCTACAATATGGTTGGCGCTATTGCGTTATGTTCCGTTCTCTATTGTCTGATTTGCACTGTCTTTGTAATGTTTGTATTGTTTATTGCACTGTCCGTTCTGCACTGTCTGCACCAGGCTGCACACACGCACTTTATGTCTATTCTGTTCAGTGGCTCTTTGTTGTTTTGTAAATTCTATGTTTGGTGTAACACCGGGGGGTCCTGGAGAAACTCCTGTTATTTCATCTCACTGTGTACTGCATCTGCTATATATGGTTGAAATGACAATAAAGCTCCTTGAACTTAAACTTGAAAAAACTGTTATGCAGATTATTAAAACTGGTCAAGAGTAAGAAAGACGGTACTTTGACTTCCCTCTTGAAGCTTTTCAAAGCCCACTCGTTTTATTGTATCTAGAAAAATCTTATTTCTGTTTTTATTGTTTGTGTATTGTTTATTCATTCATTCATTTACCTAAATTCGGGGGCACTATCCCAGCAAAAGGCAGGAGGGGGAACACCCTGGACAGGTCACCAGTCCATCACATGGCCCCTCACACACACACACACACACACACTCCCTATGCTTGCGTGGGTTTACTCCAGGTTCTCAGAGTTAGAAAATAAGTGTGTAAACAACTGATGGGGAAGAAAAGACGAAACTTATGACTTAGTTAGGCGCAGTGGTGTTGGTGGTTAAGGTGCTGGACTGCTACCAGAAAGACTGGGGTTCGGTTCCCAGCATCACCACTGTTGGGCCCCCGAGCAAGGCTCTTAACCCCCAAAATTGCTCAGTTGTATAAAAAAGAGATAAATGTAAGTCAATCTAGATAAGGGCATTTGCCAAATGCTGTAAACATTAAACATATTTTGGGGAAGTGGTAGCTCAGTGGTTATGGCATATTACTGCTAATTGGAAGATCGGGGTTCGATTCTCAGCACTACCAAGTTACCACTGTTGCGCCTTGAGCAAGGCTATTAATCCTTAGTTGTATAAAAGTTTTTGGGAAAACTAGATTAATAGACAAAATATAAGTTTTTTATCATATGTTTTTTGTAGATGTTAGTCTCCTGTTCCACACTTCAGCCCGGTAGGTGGCGGTATCACACCTTGGTAAGGATGTCAACCGCCAAGCAAAATTAAAAAAGAAGAAGATTGTCAATTATGTATTGACAGATAGGTGGCGGTAATGCACATGTAAGGCTGCGATCCGCCGTAAAGCAAAAAAAGAAGAAGAAATGACGTAGTGACGTTGCTTAGCCGACAGCTACTCGGGCTTAGCGTCGCTGTCTGGATGACGTTCTAGATTTTGCTTAAATATCACAATGGCTTTAATTCAGGTCGCTTTCTTTTGGCAGGAAAGCTTGTCGAAGTCATTTATTAATCAGCAGTAGAAGCGGACATTAGCGTTTTACACACTATTTATCTCATCACAGCTGAGAGGTAAGAGAAATCGGAAACTCACTTCCTAATGTCGCAAAACACGCCATAAAACTGGACGCGTTCCAAACCACTTTACTGTGTTACTAAGTGCACTTGGTGTCGTTTAGTTGTAGGCAGTAGTTCGCAGTAGTGTAGGAAGTAGTGCGCAGGTTTCATCTGCAGTGACCGGTGTGTAGTTTGGGACCGAGCCAGGTGTCAGGTCACGGTCTGTATTGTGTAAATATTATGTCGTGTTATTTATTTATTTCTTATTGTTTAATTTTTAAAACTAATATTTTAACAGTTCATCAGTAATTTGCATAAACATAATTAAATAAATGTAAATTATGCATTGCTGGAATTTTCTATTTAGTGCAGGAGCATTTTAACTGCTGGATTGATAGATTTTTTTTTATAGAATTAGTTTAAATTTGCGATAAATTATGCGATTTTTGTGTGTGGAAATTTCTTCCGTTGTGAAAATAGTTTCAAAGTAACGTCAATCCAACGATTTATTTCAATCCAAAGACTGAACCTGGACTTGGGTTATGAGTACACACCCACACACACCCACACCCACCCACACAACCAACACACACACACACACACACCACACACACACACCCCACCACCCCCACACACACATTGTATGCTATGGACAATTCAGCCAGCAACCTATGTCACTGGACAGAAGTAACATTAATCAGAGAACGAACACACACACACACACACACACACCACACACACACTGCAATGGACAATTCAGAGGTGCTGGTCAGCATACAGTGTATGTCTTTGGACAGAAGTAACGTTAATCATAGGAAACACACACACACACACTCACACACACTGCTATGAATAATTTCGAGTTTTCAAAAGTAAAATTAATTAGAAAATAAACCTCCAAACATGAAAAAACCTCTAAATTCCCTTCATGTTAATTAACACACAGGCCCACACGTGTGTGTGTGTGTGTGTGTGTGTGTGTGTGTGTGTGTGTGTGTGTGTGTGTGTGTTCTGTGCTACATCAGTCGATGATGGGCTGTTGATGTGGTTAAAATGACTGTGAAATGATCCTTTAACTGAAATCGATGCACCATGAAAAAAAAAAAAAAAAGTTAAATGTATAATTTTACCCGAACATTCGAGACATTTAATCTAATTTTACTGTAAATTCGTTAGATTCTAGCTAAAAAAACCCAAAGTGTATCGGAACATTTATTTTTTAATTTAGTTTTAACTGCTCATGCAGTTGTCCAGCTTTAGATCTGGGACACACTAATTGCGCTCCTCCTGTCCTGCTCCGCTGAAGAAAAACAAAAGAGTCTTTCACGAAGCCTTTGTTTGCGACCGACACACACTCTGTGGAAAGTTGTAATGGGTTTGTGGAAATCGGGCAGTAAACCTGATCATGTTTTATTCCGGAAGCAAACTTTTATTTCTAATGTCTGTTCTTCCCTACAACTGATTTCCCAGGTGGCTTTGCTGCACGCAGATAGAGAAGCAGAATGAGTGGGGCGGCGCTGGGCATCGAGATTGTGGTGGTGTTTTTTCTGGCTCTTTTCCTCCTGCACCGGTATGGAGACTTTAAGAAGCAGCAGCGCATGGTCCTGTTCGGCACGCT
Organism: Bagarius yarrelli; assembly: GCA_005784505.1. Classification (NCBI taxonomy): domain Eukaryota; kingdom Metazoa; phylum Chordata; class Actinopteri; order Siluriformes; family Sisoridae; genus Bagarius; species Bagarius yarrelli. The sequence continues at coordinate 2,051,616 of VCAZ01000082.1, read as the reverse complement.
GCTGGCCTGGTACCTGTGCTTCCTCATCGTCTTCATCCTCCCTCTGGACGTCAGCACGGTGCGTTCTCCAGTTTATACATGTAACGCATACAGATAATAATCTCCTTAAAGACTGCTGTAATGTCATGGGACATCCTGGAAAATGTTTGTTTCTAAAAACAAAGATTATTATTATTATTATTTTAGTTATTTGTAATGCTGGAATATCTGGCAACATGTCATATGTCTTTATTCATGCAGGAGAAGGATGGGTGGATGAGAGAGCAATGAGAAAGAGAGACAGACCGAAGAGAGAGAGAGACAACCGACAGGCGGAGAGAGAGAGACAGACCTGGGGCAGGCGGCAGAGAGAGAGAGAGAGAGAGAGAGAGAGAGAGAGAGAGAGAGATAGACCGAGGCGAGAGAGAGAGAGACAGACCGACAGGCTAGAGAGAGAGAGAGAGAGACAGACCGACAGGACAGGAGAGAGAGAGAGAGACGACCGACAGCTGAGAGAGAGACAGAAGAGAGAGAGAGAGAGAGAGAGACAGACCGACAGGAGAGAGAGAGAGAGAGAGAGAGAGAGAGAGAGACAGACCGGAGAGAGAGAGAGAGAGAGAGAGAGAGAGAGAGAGAGAGAGAGAGAGAGAGAGAGAGAGAGAGAGAGAGAGAGAGAGACAGACCGACAGGCGAGAGAGAGAGATAGAGAGAGAGAGAGAGAGAGAGAAGACCGACGGAGAGAGAGGAGAGGAGAGGCAGAGATACCGACCAGGCGAGAGAGAGAGAAGAGAAGAGAGAGAGAGACAGGACCGACAGCAGAGAGATAGAGAGGAGAAGAGGAGAGAGAGAGAGGACAAGAGACAGGCGGGAGAGAGAGAGAGAGAGGAGAGAGAGACAAGGTGGAGAGATAGAGATAGAGATAGAGAAGAGAGAGAGAGAGAGAGAGAGAGACAGACCGACAGGCAGAGAGGAGAGAGAGAGAGAGACAGACAGACAGGCAGAGAGAGAGAGAGAGAGAGAGAGAGAGAGAATAGAGATATCGAAAGAGAGACAGACCAACAGGCAGAGATCGAGAGAGAGAGACAGAGAGAGAGAGAGAGATATGTAGAGAGAGAGAGAGAGAGAGAGAGAGACAGGCAGAGAGAGAGATAATCTTGATCATTTGTCCATGATAAAAATAACTCTTTGGAAATACACTGTAGTTCCAGTCTGCTGTAAAACAGGTGACCTGGCAACCCATCAGCTTGTCTCATTCTGCACTCATTAACAATTACACTTCATGTGATGCCAATTTTGTAGCAGTTCCAAAGCAGAGAAGCTGATGGGATTCCGCCGGTACACGTCTACTGTCCGATTGCCCTCCTGGTGTTATTCTGGTGCTGTGGGGTTCCTGTTTTACTTCTTACCTCATAGATCCTGAAAATATCCTCATTGTTAACTTACAATAAGCCATACAAGCCATACAATATACATTTCTGCGTATTTTTTTATTTTTATTTCATTATTATTTCAGACAATATACAGACAGTGTGTGAGCAGTCACCAGACTCCCACTCCAGGACCTCAGAGCCCCAATCAGACGGCAGGAAATGCAACGGTGGCACCCACTGTGAGGTGAGGTGGGGTTCAGTGTAATGCTGAGTACACGCTAAAAGATTTTTGAAATCTTATAAGATGTGAGAGACGACAAACATGAGGACAAAATGTTAGATTTAACTGTTTACAGTACCTATACAGTGCCTTGAAAAAGTATTCACACCCCTGAACTTTCACACAATTTTTTTCAACTCGCAACCACAAACTGAAATGTATTTTATTGAGATTTTATCTAATAGACCAACACAAAGTAGCCCATAATTGTACAGTGAAATGATATACGGTTTTTAAAATTTTAAGCAAATAAAAATCTGAAAAGTGTAATGCAAAAGTCAAAAAATTCTTCTCGTCTCGTGAATCTAGTCCTGTGTCTCGTCTCGTAGGATAAGTGTCTCTTTACACCCCTACTATTATTAATTATCATAAGGAAAATTATATTTATGCATCTTTATACCTCAATCGTATGCGAGTGACATCATCATTATCTGGCTGCAGCATTTCACTTCTATACATCACTGGGGATTCATAAAAAAAGAAAATCTAAAGATAAACTGCATGGAAATTAACGAAATTTAGAAACCTTTTTTGGCTCCAAAATGTGTATCTTAACACCAGAGTGCAGTGTCAAATCTGGATAAGACAAGATAACTAATAAAAATGATAAATGTGAAAAGATAAATTTAAGTAAACATTCATTCATCTATGAATGCAGCTCAAAAGAAAGTCTGTTCTTTTGTGTTGAAGCCTGTGCTAGGGAAGCTTCTGACGCCTGTGCTAGGGAAGCTTTGAGCCTGTGCTAGAAGCCTGAAGCCTGTGCAAGGGAAGCTTCTGACGCCTGTGCAAGGGGAAGCTTCTGAAGCCTGTGCAAGGGGAAGCTTCTGACGCCTGTGCTAGGGAAGCTTCTGACGCCTGTGCAAGACGCTTTTTGAAGCTGTGCAATGTGAAGCTTGAAGCCTGTGAAGGGCTTTTGAAGCTGGGAAGCTTCTGACGCCTGTGCAAGGGGAAGCTTCTGAAGCCTGTGCTAGGGAAGCTTCTGAAGCCTGTGCAAGGGGAAGCTTTTGAAGCCTGTGCAAGGGGAAGCTTTTGAAGCCTGTGCAAGGGGAAGCTTTTGAAGCCTGCAGGGGAAGCTTTGAAGCCTGTGCAAGGGAAGCTTTTTGAGCCTGTCAGGGAAGCTTTTGAAGCTTCTGTGAACTTTGAAGCCTGTGCAAGGGGAAGCTTTTGAAGCCTGTGCAAGGGGAAGCTTTTGAAGCCTGTGCAAGGGGAAGCTTTTGAAGCCTGTGCAAGGGGAAGCTTTTGACGCCTTGCTAGGGGCTTTGAATCCTGTGCAAGGGAAGCTTTTGAAGCCTGTGCAAGGGGAAGCTTTTGAAGCCTGTGCCAGGGCTGGAAGCCTTTTGAAGCCTGGCAAGGGGAAGCTTTTTGAAGCCTGTGCAAGCGGAAGCCTTTGGGAAGCTTTTGAAGCCTGTGCAAGGGGAAGCTTTTGAAGCCTGTGCAAGGGGAAGCTTTTGAAGCCTGTGCAAGGGGAAGCTTTTGAAGCCTGTGCAAGGGGAAGCTTTTGAAGCCTGTGCAAGGGGAAGCTTTTGAAGCCTGTGCAAGGGGAAGCTTCGAAGCTGAAGCTTTGAGCCTGTGTCAAGGGGAGCTCTGAAGCTTGCGGGGAAGCTTTTGAAGCCTGTGCAAGGGGAAGCTTTTGAAGCCTGTGCAAGGGAACAAATCTGGTATGTGTCAAGCTGCGGTATGCCGTAAACTCTTTATTGTGCTGTCTAAAATGGCATCGAAAAGTAATTCCAGTCTGAGAGAATCTGACTCAATGGCTCTATGTAACACTGTTAAAATATTACAGTGTATATTATTTTATTGGTGTAGACAAGATTTAATAATCTTTTACTTTAACCTCTGAGAAATAATACTTTTGTGTGTATTATTAAACCTGAAATAAAGTATGGGTAATGTAACAAAATAAGGGAACGAATACAAATCAGCATTACTGAAACTGTACAGAAAAAAATGTGATGCGTTTCTTCAAAAATTCTGTTATCGATTACATTGGAATGACATTCATCACACTATTATTATTAAATTGTCTTATCGCCCAGCCTGATAAAAATGTTTAAGTTTAAGAAACATTCTTCTGTCTTTAAATCAACAAATCTCCTGGTTTAACAGTTAATAAAAGCATAAAATAGCAAATTATTACCCAAATCTAATAGTTATAATTACAATAACTTAATGATGATAATAATTACATGAAAATGAAAACTAGAATTATTATATTAACATTTTTTTGAGAAGGGGTCACATTTTGACCTGAAGGCAAGAGAACGGGTTAAAACGATGCAACTTTTAAAACACAGCTACAAGATGTGATGTCAGTTTATTTTGTGTTCATTTCTCAGTGTTGCAACTGTGTGCCACAAGCCGTGGAGCTACATACCTGATGGGATCATGCCTGTCTTCTGGAGGGTTGTGTACTGGACCTCACAATGTCTAACATGGTGAGATGAATTCATAATAACTTATTCTAGTAACCTGTGAAACAGATCGAGAGATAAATTGTGTACCCTCTAGTGATACAATAGAGAATACGAATATTTGTACACACTACAAAAGGTTTATTAATAAGTTTATTTATCATTATATAATGGACTGTTTTTGTGTAAGGAATTATATGCCTTTGTGGTTAATGATCCCCCTTTCATAATTGTGTGCGAAACACCTTGTTTTCAGGCTTCTACTGCCCTTTATGCAGTCGTACGCACGCTCGGGAGGCTTCTCCATCACAGGTAAAATAAAGACGGCTCTCATCGAGAATGCAATCTACTACGGCACCTACCTGTTTATATTCGGCTCCCTGCTCATCTATGTAGCCATTCATCCTCAGTGGAGTCTGTCCTGGTAAGAGAACCTCAGTAGAAATGAGGCATTCACATTGGCCTTGTCCTCCTGGGATTTATGAAAGAACCTGGCCACACTTTTATTTATTTATTTATTTATTTATTTTTAAACCAGGTATGAGCTGCAGACAATCGGCATCACAGCAGCCAACACTTGGGGTCTTTTCCTCCTGGTGCTGCTGATGGGCTACGGTCTGGTGGAAATCCCACGCTCCTATTGGGAAGCATCCAAACCAGGACATCTGCTTCTTAAGACTTATTTCAAAGCAGCTAAACTGATGACAGAGAAAGCAGATGCAGAGGAAAACCTGGAGGATGTTATGGAGGTGAGCAGATAGTAGTGGAGGAAAAGAAAATTTTGTAGTGTTTAGTTCCAAAAAAGTCAACCACTAATAACACTTTTCAATTCATTTGTTGACCGGTTACATTTGTTGTGAAAGTTAAAAAAACTTTTAGGTTTTCGGTTTATTTATTACTAACATAGCAGCAATGTTTAGGGTTTAATTGTCAAGTTAGGGGGAAGTGGTAGCGCAGTGGTTAAGGTGTTGGATTGCTAATTGGAAAGAGCAGCATTAAGGTGTTGGACTGCTAATTGGAAAGTCAGAGTGTGATTCCCTTGCCACTGTTGGGCCCCTGAGCAAGGCCCTTTTAACCACCACCCAATTACAGTTGTATGAAAAAGATAATGTAATCGCTCTGGTTGAGGGGCGTCTGCCAAAATGCCGTAAATGTAATTTATCAGCAATTCTTTTTTTCTTTGTTGAATTTAGTAAAACCAAACTGATTTGGTGGAATTGTTGTTTAATTCTTTTCCACCTCATCATTCAAAACTTGGCACAGTGCTAAAATAAGCCACTTCCTCCATGTTAAGTTTTCTGTGCTTTAGTAGGAATCATCATCTCTAGAGAAATCAATCCATCCTAAAGCAGCTGTATGAACTTGTCCAACTCAGCCAAATCCTTTGTGTTCTGTACATACTGTAAAATTACTAGTGAAATCTTGATCGTCAGAACCAATGAACTAATCATCATTTGTTTAACATTGCATCACATTGATGATGCATTTTTGTGTTACCTATAAAGATGCATTATAAATGTATATTTCCTGTCAATACACTGATGGATATGTTTTATAGTCAGAACTTGTAGTATAAATTAATTTATTTACTTTATATTTGCTATAAACTGTTCGATCTAACTGTTCTTTTCTTCTGTAATAATCAGGAGGTCAGGAAGGTGAATGAGTCTATAAAGTATAACCACCCCTTCAGGAAGTATATCGATACCATCCTTAGAAAGGTAAGACACAAGTGTAGGTCAGTTACCAGAAAAAAAGTAACAGTATTTGTACTTTTTATAGTGTTGATTGAATTATTATCTGTAAATTATTAGTAACAGTATTTGTACTTTTTATAGTGTTGATTGAATTATTATCTGTAAATTATTAGTAACATTATTGTACTTTTATAGTGTTGATTGAATTATTATCTGTAAATTATTAATAATAGTATTTTAAGTTTTAACATGATTGCAAATACTACAAAAATAAACATTAAAAAATAAGTCTTTTATTAAACACTAGAGATTTTGGCGTTTTTGTCATCTGCATTTCATAAATTGATTTTATAAGTTGATGAGTGAGAATTGAGTTTATAAATTGAGACATGCTGACATTCTTATTAAGGCTTTTCACTGTTTAACATATCGTTCAGCTGTGACTTCACCAAAATGCCAGTTATTGGTGTGTCATTCGTCAGTGAGTCAGTACATTGTTTTCAGTACAGTATGTCATCCGTGTTACTGTCATTTTTTGGATGTGTACAATGTATTTTACAGGCATCAGGGTAAAAATATTTACCTAAATTTGGTTTAATGATGGTTAAGAATGGGTCAAGCATGCACTTTACTAGAATAATCCAGTTTTTATATTTGCGTTAAATTGATTTGGAAAGAAGGACTATAGAGCATAATATAATAATATGAATAATATTATGCTGTATATTGTTATATTATATTAAATTCAATTAATTTTTTTTTTTTTTTTTTACATTTTTCAATATTTAATTTTAATTTCTCTGTTTTAAACTGCTGTAATTAATTTTTAAGATCATTTTATTTTGCTCTAATCTAAAGCACTATAAAGAAATATAAAACTAACTATATTTCTTTAGTGCCCTGTTGAATCAGTCAGGAGGAAAATGGGCAGAAATATGGACGACTATGAGGATTTTGATGACAAACAGGAACACGTATCCCAGTGAAAGGAGTTTGGCCAAGCTTCACAAGCAGGTGAAAATAAAATGACTGTCTTACTTGCGTTCACATTTAGAGAAAAAGGGCTGTACAATACATCGAAATGATCAAAATATCAATAATGGGTATATTACAATATGCATGTCACAATGAATCATATTTTTAAATATTGTAATCGCATCGCATATGTAATATTGCATTATTTTAGCATGCTATCACATATCGCATTTTTCTTCAATATCATGCGCACATTGCAAAGAAATGTTTGGAGGCTGGTGGCCGTAGTGCTTAGCATGTTTGCTCCACAACCTGCAGGGTTAAGGGTATAGCTCTCATCTCTTCCCTGTGTGTGCAAAGCTTGCATGCTTTTCGCGTGCCTTGGGGGCCTCCATTGGGCCTAACCAGTTTTTTTCTTTCCCAGTTCAAAGCCATGCGTTTTAGGCTGATTGACTGAAATCTTGAAGGTGTCCACTGTGTGTAAATGTGTGTGTGTGTAAGATGAGTGCTGCAAGAAATGGATGGATAATGATATATTTTTAATCTGAATCTAGACTTTATAAAACAATTTATTTACTTACCAACAATTTATCCAAAAGAAACCATGTAATTTTTCCATTAGGTAATTTACGCTGTGCAAAGACACAACCGTACCCGGGTACAGTGGCAGATTCTTCTCGATCAAGCCTTTCACCTCGAAGACGTGTCAAAAAACGAGATCAGCACTTCTCACCAGTTCATCCACAGCTTTGCACCAACTGAACCTGCAAGTTGGTTTACCCGCTACATCTACACACCTACTGTAGGTCAGTACCACATGAGACTTTAATAAAACACTAAATACGCACAGCAGCCATGTTAACCATACAGTACATTCATTTCTTTGTGTTACTGTGTCCTTTGTTTAAGAATGGTATTGGGAATGTTTCCTGAAGCAATGGTTTTACCGTGTATTGGCTGTGGTCTTGTCTCTCTTCTCCGTGGCTGTGGTCTGGTCTGAGTGCACCTTCTTCAGCACTCGTCCTGTCCTCTCTCTCTTTGCCGTGTTTATCCAGCTCGCAGAACGAGATTACAACTACCTGTACATTGAGGTAAGCCAAACTTTAAACTTTGTTTAAATTAAAAACAATCATACAAAGCAGAATTAAGCTATGTAAACATTTATGCACAAGATTGGTGTTGGTAATAAGTAAATGGAAATCTGTCCATTGATCTAATACCATTTACCTGTGGCTTGATCTAGGGCTGGGCTGATAAATGATATCATATCAAATTGTAAAAAATTTTGTTAATAACTATGAGCGCTGGACATTTTTATTTTGATATGGATTAAAACACGTTAACGCTTTTTGTCCCCCCTGTGGGACACTACGTTCCATTAGGGAAATGTGTTGTACAGCACTCAGAAGACGAAATCTAAACACGGTACATATTTTTTTGAAAGCTAATACTCTTTTAATTTAATAAGGGAAAACATTTTAAGATACAACAAACAACAAACACCAAGCAACCACCAACAGACAAACATACATTCACAAAACTGTAAAAAAAAAACTGCTATCGATAATGCTATCGATCGTTAATATTCCAACAGAAATCATGTCGTTACTCGGACAAGGATTCGAACAATCAAATGTGGTGAAATATAAGTATGTATTTAGATATTTCATTTGCATATGTCGATAAACAAATTCAGTGTTGTGTTTATTTTGGTACGTTGTCCTAATTTTTTAAAAAGAAATATTTAATCTTAAATAAATTATACTTTTAAAACATAATTAATAAACCCTCAAATTTGTGGCTTCAGTAAATTGTTGGGATACTTTTTTTTTTTAAAGCTGACAGCATTAACAATTTATATATATCGAAATATATATTGTTATCGATCGATAAAGAAAAAATGATTAAGATTACATTTGTCATATCGCCCAGTCCTAGCCTGACCCCTATGTATTTACCCCTAGTTCAGTGTGACTTGCATCTGTTGCACAATCCCAGTTTGTAATGCATCTGGAGCCTCACCACAACTTGCATTGCATCTGTAGCAACACCTCAATTTGTAATGCCTTTGTACATCTCCATATCTGCTGCTTTTATTTATAACGCATATGTTACCCTGTGCTAGATTTTATTGCCACTGTACCTATATAATCTGTAGCTCTGCTTCACTTTCTTATGCACCTGTGCCTTTTTCCTTATTTTTTCTATTTGTAATATCTTTAAAAACAGTCTCCTCTGACATTATAAGGATGGTAAAGCCAATTCTTTTGTTTGTTGACAGTAGGTCAAAGAAATTAATATGATAAATCAAAATTTCAGCTTTTGGTCCCTGATATTTACATCTATATGTTTTTAAACAGCCTCAACTTCGATCCCTTTGGTGGCAGACCACCCAGTTTTAGGCTAAAAAAGTATTGATGTAGTAGAATTAAAGCATCTCATACTTGCAGTAACTTATAGTTTGGTTTCAGTAGGTTTCCCTCTTTACTTTTAACACACTGGTTTTTTCTATAAAAGTTTAAGTTCCAATCGGGCCTTCAGATTCTTATTGCTGATTAGTGTTTCACGTTCGGTGGGTTGTGGGGATAATGCTTTGGGCATTTCTACACAGTTTTTTGTCAGTGACCTCTGTTGTGTTTTTGGAAAACCTGTTCCATGCCTATTTGTTGGTACACTAGTGTTTTTTTATTTATTAATTTATTTTCTGGACGTTCCAGTCTTTTGGTATGGCGATGCCTACTGCTTATGCACTGATGCTCATAGACATCTTTATGATCTTTATATTGGTTTAATCTTTTTAGCAGCTGCAGCTATAGGTAAAATCCAGAGCTCAGACCAAGAGTCGACATTCAAAGCTATGTATTATTTAAACAAGCAGTCAAACAGGCCGCACCTGGGCAATTAGAAACACTAAACACTCACATGTTCCACTTTTGGTTAATGGAAAAAGTGGGTTGCTTCAAGAGAAAGGTTTTATGTTCTAAGTTATGAAGACTAAAATTCTTATCTATTGGATAATATTAATCTTTCCATTTTATATTTGAATGTCTTCAGTAAGCAAAAATAAAGGAATCGACCTTGCTGTTCTAATACTTTTGGAGGTGGCTGTACCCACTATTTTCTTCTGACCTTTACTGTTATTATATACTATTGTTTCTGTTTTGTCCTCTAGATGGCATGTTTCATCACAATCTTCTTCCTGTGCACTTGTGTGTATTCCACTGTGTTTCGAATTCGTGTGTTCAACTACTACTACCTGGCCTCACACCACCAGACAGATGCCTACAGCCTGCAGTTTAGTGGCATGTAAGTCACAGAAAAGAGCAAAAAGGGGTGTTTATACAATATATATATTCATTTCAATGTAGTTCTTTAGCAACAACGTTCATATCTGATGTCTAATTGAATTAGCAGTTTGTTATAAATCTGTGGGTTTTTTGATTGAATATATACAGTTCATAAGTCAAATCGAATGACACTTTTTAAAAATTACTTATCCTAAAAAAATCTTACCATTAATTTGAAGTGCTAACAGACTAATAGTTAAAGCAAACATCTTTAGCCAAATCAACAATTTGAAGAAAGAAAAAACCATTGAACTGTGATTGTTCTTTAGGCTTTTTTGTCGTCTAACTCCACCCCTTTGCTTGAACTTCCTTGGCCTGATCCACATGGACTCTGCTATCTCTCACCAGGCTAAAGAGCAGACAGCTTACACTTCAGTAAGTCTCACAAGTGGCAGTAGGTCTCCTACACATCCTTACTTTGATGTATAATAAAGAATAAACAGAAATTAAGATTGCATTTGGACTTGGTGGTATCTTAAAGAAATACTTTATCCAAAAATGAGTCATTAATTACTCACCCACGTGGTGTTCCAAACCCATAAGACCTTTTTTTTTATCTTCTGAACACAATTTAAGATATTTTTGATTAAATCTGACTCTCCTGTAGACTGCAAGGTTACTATCAAGTTCAAGGCCCAAAAAAAGTATCAAGTATTCCATGTGACATTAGTGGTTCAACTGTAATGTTACAGAGAATACTTTGTTGTGCAAAGAAAGCAAAAATATCAACTTTATTTCACACTTTTCGTCTATACTGTAAGCTCATTTTGTTTTATGACTGCTGGCAAACCTGCTTTCGGTGCATATACCACCTTCTACTGGGATGGAGTGGGAAGCATTGAAAACAAAACCAAAAAACAAAATAAAATGAATTTTTTTTTTTAAAAAAAAACAAACCAAACTCAATATATAGATGCCATAGTTTATTCTCATTATCCCATTTTCTTTCCTGCATTTTGTTGGCAGCTCCTTTAATTAGCCTGATTCTCTTCTACCTTAATCATTGGAAAGTGAGCCTCTATATCCGAGTGTTTTCACAGTATTTGTTTATCACGCCTAATCTGCGGCGACGGCGCTGGCCCAAATCCGGTGTGAGGATGATGAACACATGCACCGTGTCTTGTTTACACTCTGAGAAAGACACTCACTGTATGAAGTCACATATTTAGTTATTAATCATCTTTTCTGGTAATTTCTAGTAGTTACCCTACTGTCTATGGGCGAGCCAACAGATTTCATAAAAAATATTTTAAGATGTTCTAAAGATGAAAGAAGTTCTTGCGGTTTTAAAACAACACGAGGGTGAATAATAACACATTTTTAATTTTTCTAATGAGCAAAATATATCCAGATTAAATTATTGTTGTTATCAGTAATTACAACAACATTAAATATAACTTTAAATAAACAAATGTAAGAATTAATAATATCTGACATTCCAAAACATTATATGAAACTAAAAATGGAAAACATGTACCATGTAGAATTTGTATATAGATTCGTGTCTTTTACAATCTTTATATAATCTTTTACAGATTATGGGGTCGATGCGCGTCCTGTCTTTTATCGCCAATGGATTTTACATCTACTATCCAATGCTGATAGTCATCCTCTGCATTGCCACTTATTTTAGGTGGGTCATTAAAGAATGTTGTTAAAGTCTTGTACAATCTTTTATGTTAATGTATTATTATCATCAAACTAAATAAAATGCACATTATAAGATGTCACTACAGCAACAGCTACATTTATTATACTGTGTAATAAAATATAAGTATATAAATTGTTGCTTTTATGATCTTAAATCGATAAGATAATACACAATTATCTTAAAACAGTAACCACGGTGAGATTACCGATACCTGCTTTGATTTTCACATTAGCCTTGGTACCCGCTGTCTGAACCTCCTGGGCTTCCAGCAGTTTATGGGAGATAACGAGATGACCTCCGACTTGATCGATGAGGGCAGGGAGTTACTACGCAGAGGTAAGTGCATGTTTAGGGTTCGAATATCCTATAAGCATATAAAAACTAAATATTGTGTTTTTATTGCAAGGAAACTTGCCTTTTTTTTTTTTTTTTTTAACTGCTTCTATTACCCGCTTCCTCAGAGAGAAGAAAACGCCAAAGGATAGAGGACGGAGAGAACAGAAGAAGAGTGAGATGTTTTTTCAGTTGCTAAAAGTTTTCTTATTTGATTATGATTGTGTCAATCAAGAAATTTCTTAATATCTTGAGGTAATCACCGATTATTATGCAAAACATCATTTAGAGCAGGAACCCACAATATTTAACCAGAACACAATAAAATGGTTATTAATTGTTCCGATTAATTATAAGAATCATTTTTATTACAATACAAATTAGAAAAAAACATTTATGCATTATTTTTACCTGCACTGTTTTGTTTTAAGGTTAATTATGCAGGATTAAAATCAGTTATTTAACATATCAGTATATTTATGCACTTTCATGAGAAAATGTACTGTATGATGGATGCTTCACATTCAGGCCTTATGATAAGCAGGTTAAAAAAGTGTCTTATCAGTTATTAATCTGTATTTATCTCTATGTATTTATTTGTCTCCAACACTTTTCGACATACAGTACATTTTTCAGCTACCAGAATCTCTTTAAAAGAAAAAGAAATGGATTTTACAGATGTTCCACAGCTATTATTTATAACCATAAACGAATAAAAAGTATTTTGTCATTTTTTTTAATAAATAAAAAATCATAATAGCAGCCATAATAAAACTTATTATTTGATTTTGGCTGTTAATAATTTTTGGTTACTGATAAACTGTCAGCTATACTTTAGTAATAAGTATCTTCTCCATTGATATTTAATCAATAGTGTAGCTGCAAGGCAAAAATGGCATACAAGCTTATTCTTTGTGCAGCCTTTTATAATTTAAACATATCAATAGTAAATTTACATATCAAGTAAATTCCGAATGTGTTTCTCATTGACAGGAGTGGCGAGAGCGCTACAGCCATCAAAGAGATGAAACGGGAGCCAGAAACAGGGCCCCGATCTCTGAAATGAAGGAAACTAATTACACTGACACACTCGCCTCCAACTCGAACAGACGTGAGTCTTTTTTTTTTTTTTTGTTTCTTTACCCTGACCACATTTGTCTCTGCTCTGGACTCGGGTTTCCTGACTTGGTAATATCCTGTGTGTTGCCTCTCACTCTTTCACAGAGGCTAAGTATTCTCGTGGTGGAGGTGTGCGCTCTGAGAGAGACCGCATAGAACTACTGCAAGATGCCGAGCCTCTGGATTTCAATGCAGAAACAATCAGTGATGACCCACTGGAGTCTAACAGGTCAGGATTCCGAATCACTTTTTAATTAGTAGTCAACTGTCCAACTAATGTTGTCTTTAGAGCATCACCAATTTTTGCACTTCAAGATATGAAACCAAAAATAACTAAGTGCACACATGACATCAGTGTAAGTTCACACTGGCAAACCAGTGATTCATGATGTAATATTATTTATGTTACAGCACGATCTACAATTTTCAAAGTTCTAATATTTATCATCACTAATAATCATAACTAATATTATGCATCCAAACCACAGAAATTTAAGTGAGTGAAGATCATTTATTACTTCATCATCTGCGCCTGCTTATTTCCTAATTCGGGGTAACAGGGATCTGCTGGAGTCTATCCCAGCCGTCTCTGAAAGGGTGAAAGACAGGAGGGGTACAGCCTGGACAGTTTGCCAGTCCATCACAGGGCCACACACACACACTCACACTCACTCCTGTGGGCAATATAGAATCACCAATTAATCTAACCTACATATTTTTGAACTGTGGGAGGAACCCGGAGTATCAGGGCACCTGACCATCACATCCGTTTTTTTTAACATCCTATTTCAGATTCACTCTCACTCTTACTTCAGAAATAATAACCTCCACAATTCTGTAAAAGAGTTCCACTAGTTTTTATAGTTTGGCGTTAAGGAATAATAGTATTAAGGTCGGGCCCTATTGTCAGATGAGGAAGTCTGGGGTTCATTCAGTGTTCCAGTTCATCCCAAAGTGTTCAGTGGGGTTGAGACATCAGCCATGACGAACTTATTCTGCACTGTGAGATATTGTCATGCTGGAACAGTGTTTGGGCCTCTTAAAAAAAAAAAAAAAAGAATGTAATATTACATACCAACATATTAAAGATATCTGAGAGCTTCTGTTTTGCGGCAAGGTTTGGGAACCAATATACCGGTTATGCGTATGCTGTTATGGTATCGACAGACCTTTGGCTACGGAGGGTAGCTGTTTGCATAGAGAAACGTTATGCTGAATTTGTGATTTATCTTTTTCCCCCCTTGTTTTGTGTTTTTTAATCTATAGGCATGCGGGAGGAAGGTATCTTTCCATGTCCTCTTCACAAAGCAGAATTTTTGATGATGTGTAAACACATTTTAACAGAAAAAGAGCAGAAAGCAACCTGGAGCTGTCTTCTGCTCAATCTGGTGTAAGAAGACATTATTGTACTTTGTTTTTTTTTTCCTCATGAATGTATGATGTCATGCTAAGAATTTAAAGCAGTTATAGATACTCGTGTTGTGTTCTTGAATGGAAAAAGCCCTGTTCCAATACTGCTTTTATGCTCCCCTGTCATGTTCCTGTCTTGTTACCTTTAGATTAATCTTAATGGTTGCATCTTCTTCCTCCTCCTTCTTCTCTTTTTATCTCATTCTTCTCGCTTTTCTTTTTCTTCATACTCCTTTTCTTCTACTTTTTCTTCCCCGTCCTCCCCCCTTTTTTTCCACTTTTTCTTTTTCTTCCTCCTCCTCCTTATTCTTTTATTTCTTTTTCATCCTCCTCATCTTGAACGTGGGAAATTTCCCCCACGGGTTTAGGAGTTTAGATTATATCTGGGCTTGCCCTTCCCCTGGTGGTGGATGATGTGGTAGTTATAGGGTTATTGATTGAACATGCAATGCAAATCCACAAGAAGTGGGGGGGGTTGGGGGTGGGTGAAAATACCACCAGCTCTACAGTGTTTATTTAAATCATCATGAAAACTGTATAATTTATAAAACTCTCTGAGATGGAATTAGGGGTGGATTGAAGGGTGTGTTTTTCCTGCTATATTCTCTTTCTATTGTACACAGACACACTTTTGAGTTAGCAGGGTCATTCAAAACCATCATTTTTAAAAACATTTTTTTTTGATCTCCTAAATATCAAAACTCTGCATGTCAAATAATGAATTTTTCCAGCCACTCCGTTAAAGAGCCAGGCACTCGTTGACGGCAGCCATGATGCAGTTACTACTGAAACTTTATTTTGATTGCACTTCTTGTGTTAATATTCCAGCTGCCGTAGCAGTTTTAAACAGGCTCATGTAAGCAAACACATTGTCTGGTTTCAGTCCATATCCACCTCAGATAAAGTTCAGCATGTTGGGCTTTGTGAGATGCTTTACTGCTCAGCATGCTTCTAAAGAGGGATGTATGCTAATAAAATCTTCCTGTCTGAGCCAGCGCCCGAGTCTGGCGGTTATTCTGGGAGATTTCTGAACGGCGAGGCAGTGTGATAATTACAGGATTCGCCTGTCTGGCTGTCACTTACACCCATGCTGTAGTCTAAAGGTGTTTTTTCCGATGTTTGATCTGGTGTGTAAACATTTCTCTTTAACATTTAACTTATATCTGCATGATTTTATACCGTACACTGCTGGGGTATGATTGGGCAACATTTCGGCGTTCCTAATACAGTGTCTTTTACGCAGATCGGGAGTTTACTTTGTTTTAACCATGTTTTATTTGCCATGACTTCATTTAGTCACATGATCTGTAATTCTTTTCAGATGTGCAGATATTTTATGTTCTTAGGTTTAGAGTCTAAATGTGTTGCGTCTTTATCAGGAAATAAATTAGGAAGGTTTTAAGTTAGCTTACATCGAGTGTGCTCTATTTTGGGGGGGGGGATATTTATAGCTGGGAAAAAAAAAACTGTAAATAGTGAAAAATTTTATTTATTTCATATTCCATCCATCTGAAGGTTGATTTACACTATAGAGTCATTAAATCTGATATTTTATTTATAGTAAATGAGTTTATTTCTTTTTGTGCAGAGTGCAGGTGGGTTTGTGGCTAAGGTGAAACTCCCAAATTTACCTTTGCCAGGTGCAGAGTTAAAAAAAGAAACGCACACTGTTATCTGTTGTTCGGTTATCAGTAAAAATGTGGGGAGAAAAAAAAACCCTTGTATTGTTTAACAAGCGAATAATGAAGGTATTTAAAGTTAGTGTTTGTCACGCTTTGTATTTTTGATCCATGTACTTGATTGGCATACTCAATCTTTCTTGTTTAATCAAAACAGCGATAAAGTGACCTTATTTATTTTTTAAGAATGGCGTGCGATAAGAAAAAAATTTGTTACCTGCTACACGTCGTTGCATTGCCATCCTTAATTGTAAAGAATTATTATTTGATAATACATCACGCAGGAAGTAGCAATCAATGGCATCATTGTGAAACATGTAAAGCTGATTTCGTTCTTCACTTTTGTGGTTACTTGTGGGGTTTTTTTGGGGGGGGGGGCTGTTCGTTTGTTTTTCCTCATTGGTTTATTCGTTATTGACCGACTGTCATGAGGTAACGGAAGACCAGGCACAAGCATAAATATTACCTCAATTAGTTACATCAGTTACATTCATTGTAAATATTTATCTCAATATTAGCAAAGACACTGTGTGACTTCTCTTCATCTCGGTGTATATGTACATCTCAACTTAAAGAATAATAATAAATAATAATAATGCAGTCTGACATATTATTGGATATTTTCTTATTTTAATTTGTGAAAGTGAAATAAGATTTAAAAACTCCAAAGCTGTAGTGCTTAAAAAATTAGCAATAGCCTCTTTTTGTTGATGGGGTTGAGGACGAAGTGGAACCTGAAAGGTGATGCTCACACGATCACGGGAGATTTTCGGTAGTAAAACAACAAACACATTAGACCAATCGTATGGCACGTGTGGGCTATTTTACAATTTCACTTCCTGCCTATAATTAATTCCTCTATACTTTGACACATGAAATTGAAAATAATATATGACCATTTTTTATCTCATAATATGCAAGCTTTCGGTTCATATGTTGAGATATTATAAAGACCTACACTGCGTTATAGAAATAAATGATTTCTCCCTTTTACTGTTTTGATCCATGTTTATAGGAATTAAGCATAACCAAGCAAAGTGCTAATTTAAGTGTAACATAAAATAAATTAAATTGTATAAAATTGGAAAGTCTTTTTCTGACTCAGAAATAAATTTGGAAGTTGTAATGATAACATACGGTTTCCGTTTTTCGATATTGTTTTTAAAACAGTTTTAAAAAGTTTTTTAATATGATTTTTTTTTTTTTTAAATCATTACTAATTTTTTCACACTACATCTTTATTTATGAAAGGATAAAAAGAATAATGAGTTATAGAATCATTAAGGCAATGATCATGTCTGTAATTGATTAACTTTGGGGTTTTTTTATGATTTGATTTAGGATGCGTTGTGAAGTTATTAAGTTTGTTATTAAGTTCTATTCGTCCTTCTAATGTTGGATTATAGTGATTGTGTTATCTGATGTTGGTCCTCAGTCTACTTCACTAGTCTTACACTCTGTAGAAATACACCTTAGACTCTATTGGCCGTATTGCCTATATATATTTGAAAATATATATGCCAATAAACTTTCAAATAAAAATTGCACAGCTTGATAAGTTTGTCTCTGTGATTCTTTTTATTCTTAAGGATGTAGTTTTAGGAGTCGGTTAAACAGTTTAATCATAACATTTTAGAGAAATGTTTTAACCTGAATAATGTAGGAGCTTTTAGTTAATAGTAGACTCCCCCCACCGTAAACAAAATGGCACATCCCGGAAGTGATCGAGAATATTTTTGTCTCTATGGCAACCGCAGGTCGCAGGACGCAGCAGCAGGTGAGTAACCAACAGATTATCTACCATCTTCACCGCGAGTTTCTTATTTTTTACCGAAACTTATAATAAACATTACAAAATCTATTTTTAACGTCCGCGTTTTGATAGAATATGTGAACTTTTTTAATCGAGTCGTTAATGAGAAAGTGGATAAAAAAAAACTACTAATGACCAACTTCCGGGTGTGGCAGACTGTAAACAACGTGATCACTTAATTTTAACTTGTATTAAAGGATTCAGGCTTTCCAGTTTAATTTAGGACTAAAAACAAATCACACTTAATAATTTATCAAATCCTTTTCTTATCAAATGCGTTAGGATTTTACACCTTTTCACTGTAATAAAAAGCCAAACATCAGTTTTTATTTCAGTGTTTTTATTCTCAGGTTTATTGCTTTATCTGAACCTAGCAACTTCAATGATGGCGTAAGCTCCGCCCACTTCGCCGCTTATTTATATATATATATATATATATATATATATATATATATATATATATATATATGGTCATCTTATGGATGATCTATATTATGTATCTATTCTCTACATCCTCTTCACTCACACCCACTAACTTGTCCTCGTTTATCGCATTCATATACGTCCTCTTTGGTCTTCCTCTTTGCCTTCTGCCTGGTAGCTTTATTTCTAACATCCTTCTACCAATATATTAACTGTCCCTCCTCTGTACATGTCCAAACCACCTTAATCTGGACTCCCTGACTTTCTCCCCATCTTCAGCTGTGCTACTCCCAGCTCTGCCACCTGTCTCTTTCTCAGCGCCACTGTCTCTAAACCATACATCATAGCTGTCTCACCACTGTCTCTAAACCATACATCATAGTTGTCTCACCACTGTCTCTAAACCATACATCATAGCTGGTCTCACCACTGTCTCTAAACCATACATCATAGCTGTCTCACCACTGTCTCTAAACCATACATCATAGCTGTCTCACCACTGTCTCTAAACCATACATCATAGCTGTCTCTAAACCACTGTGTCTCAAACCATACATCATAGCTGTCTCTCACCACTGTCTCTAAACCATACATCATAGCTGGTCTCACCACTGTCTCTAAACCATACATCATAGCTGGTCTCACCACTGTCTCTAAACCATACATCATAGCTGTCTCACCACTGTCTCTAAACCATACATCATAGCTGGTCTCACCACTGTCTCTAAAAACTCATAACACATACATCCATAGCTGTCTCACCACTGTCTCTAAACCATACATCATAGCTGTCTCACCACTGTCTCTAAACCATACATCATAGCTGGTCTCACCACTGTCTCTAAACCATACATCATAGCTGTCTCACCACTGTCTCTAAACCATACATCATAGCTGTCTCACCACTGTCTCTAAACCATACATCATAGCTGTCTCAACCACTGTCTCTAAACCATACTCATAGTGTCACCACTGTCTCTAAACCATACTCCTTCAACTGTCTCACCACTGTCTCTAAAACCATCCATCATAGCTGCTGTCTCACCACTGTCTCTAAACCATACATCATAGCTGGTCTCACCACTGTCTCTAAACCATACATCATAGCTGTCTCACCACTGTCCTTTTTTTTACTTTCTTTTATTATTTTATTAGAATTTATATTATAGTCTGCTGGGAGGATTTACAGAGTAAAAAGTTGTAAAAACGAGTGTGGTGAATCAGGCGTTTTCTGTATACATGACAATAAACTTGCGTATCTTAATACTTAAAATCTGTGTTTTAGGTATAAAAATGGCAGGGACGTCTCGACACGATCGGGAAATGGCAATAAACTCTAAAAAGCAGCTGAGTGATTGCTCGGACCCGGTGGAGCGGCTGCGGTTGCACTGCCTGTCCCGTGGATCTGCAGGAATTAAAGGACTCGGCAGGTCAGTGTGTTTTAGGTCTTTTACTGGTTTAAAAAAACCACAAATTAATATAATATAAATAAGAAAACATCATTTTTATTCTTATACTTATTGTTTTTTATTATCTGAGCCTATAACGTTCTTATGTACCACAATCACTGGTCCAATTGTTTTACAAAACGCACAAAAGAGTTTAAGCTACTATTAGTCATCACACAGAGCTTATCTGTTTTAATATGTAAATATAATGAAAGGGGGTAGGTGTGTTTGGGAATTTCATGTTTCAGTTTGCATAATCAGCAATAGTCAGTTATGTAAAGAGTTTAAATGGAAAGTTAAAAGAGGGAAATTTTTACTTCACCTCGATATGACCTGTGTTTATGTGAAAACACTAGCTGTAGCACTATTTTTTCGGGGTAGATATGTAACACAGGTTATAGAGGTTAACCAATGATGTTAGTTACTCCTGTTCCCGGTGGTATAAACATTTTCTTCCAAAAAAATGTATTAATGACAATATTTTTTAACTTGTTCTGTTAAATAAAGAGTTACAAAACTGCATCATCACATTCAAAAATTGCAGGTGTAGTCTTTTTTATGTCAATTTCATTAAAAAATTAAGTTAAAAATGCTTTAATTAGTAGTTTAAACTAATATCAGATCAAATCTAAAAGGCATCACGATGCTCTTTTTACCCAAACTAAAAGTGAAAATAGATAAATAAATGAATGCATAAGATTGACTCTTTCCCTTCCTTCTAAACTCTTTTAGCCAAATAAATGCAGGTAAGTTTGTATTATAATACATATATTATATATTATTATTATTTATTTTATTATTATTTTTTAGAACTTTTCGAATTATGGATGATGACAACACCCGAACACTGGACCTGAAGGAGTTCATAAAGGGTTTGAATGACTATGGAGTTCCCATGGAAAAAGATGAGGCTATCAAAGTTTTTCAGCAATTTGACAAGGACGGAAGTGGACAAATTGACTTTGATGAGTTCCTCCTCACTCTTAGAGTAACCAGATTTTTTTTTTTTTTTAAATTTGCCTTTAATTAATGTCTATGCTTGGTGTGAAGTTAACTGACCTGAGTGCGCAGACAGTATTACCTTGTAGATAAGCAAATTGCCATGCAGCTCCGTACAAAAGATAAACATTTGTGAGGAATAAAGTGTGTGTCTTAAGTGTCTTAAAGTGTGTGGCTCGCAGAACAAAAACGAATTTACATTTGCAAATGTCTTTATTATGAAACAGTGTGCTTATTTTATTCTAATACTAATACTGCTCCGCTTACTGTTTAAAAGCTATAAGAGGATATAATAGGTTACTTGTTCTCTCTCTCTCTCTCTACTTGTTTTTTTGCAAGTTTGCAGTTGCACTTTGCCATATCGCATGCATTATTTTGCTGCTAATATATGCAAGCAGTATCAGAAAGATGCCTGTATCTTTAATGATGGCTCCCAATTGTAGATTTTCTTTTAAGAAATCTGATGTTTCTGCTTGTGACCACAGCCACCGATGTCCAACGCGAGAAAGGAAGTGATCATGCAGGCGTTCAGAAAGCTGGACAGGACTGGTGATGGTGTGATCACTATCGAAGATCTGAGAGGAGTGTATAACGTAAAACACCACCCCAAGTATCAGAACGGAGAATGGACCGAGGAGCAGATCTTCCGCAAATTCTTGGACAGCTTTGATTCTCCTGATAATAAGGATGGAATGGTAGGCTAACACTCCCAAACATACATACACTAAACATACAAAATACTTTATCATGTCACATTATATTTGGGTTTTGGAGTGCCGTTAAGGGGAAGAAGTTAAGACGATTCTAAGGGCCTATGCAGTTTTAAGAAACCCCCAGAATTTTTTTTATTAGTAGTAACAATACTGACATTGATGTTATAGAATGGGGTCCCAACGTTAAATTCTTTTAAAGGGCCGAAATTGTCAGTGCCCCCCCCCTTTCTGGATTGAGCAGTGTGTTGACCTTTGGAGCATTTAATATAACTAATTGGGAAGTGCTAACACGGTGGTTAGAGTGTTGGACTGCTAATTGGAAGATCGGGGTTCAATTCCCATTACTGCCAAGTTTCCACTACTGGGCCCCTGAGCAAGGTCCGTAATCTCCAATAGCTTAGTTTCTATATAAGAGATAAATGTATGTCGCTCTGGATACGGACGTCTGCCAAATGCCCTAAATGTAAATGTAAATGTTTAAAAGTTTTGATAAAGATGCTTGTTGATTTTACCCTGTTTTGTGCATCAGGTTACAAAAGAAGAGTTTTTAAATTACTACGCCGGTGTGAGTGCTTCCATTGACACTGACGTCTACTTTATCATAATGATGAAAAATGCCTGGAAACTTTAAAATGATGTCTTCAAATGTCTGTCCCAGGGTAAAGTTCCACCAGAATGAGCTCCTTCTTCTTTAAAAACATCAAATCAGCACACAGACAACTGATTGACTTGTCCTGATTAAAAAAAACAAATTCAGTTCTAAATCAAAACCAACACTGTGTGTGTGTATGTGTGTATGTGGTCATTAAAAGGCATGTTTTTGTGTTCATGTATGAAACTAAATTGGACAAAAATCAATATATTGTCAAAGGTTTCAATATATCTAAATAATATAAATCGAAATTGATGCTAAGAGCTAAACTGTTGAAGTCATAGCAGAGACTGTGTTTATAATCTTTATCTTTAAAATCCGAACTCCTGACGCTCATTAGCTTAGCATAAGATAACCTGACAGAAATCCGAAGCGACTAATACTCATTGACGTGATACTGTAAGAAAGTGTGACAAGATTACTGATCACTGATCTTTACATAATGAACTGCTAATGCTAACCAGTATGGTAATATAATTAGCTAGCCTGTCAGGTTTTCCAAGAGAATTTAAAGTCATATAATTCACTATATTATAAATACTTTACGTCTTACCTGCTAACCTAGCTAACCTCTCAGACGGTACCATGAAAAAGAATGGTCTTGCATGCTAAAGTAAAATAACAACTTTCTCAGATATGATCATTGATGATAATGATAATTAGTTTTACTGTAAAAACAAGCTAAACTATTGACAATTTACAATATAAAGTTTTATATTCCAGAATGTTTTGCTATGCCAACGTGCAAATGAACGCTTGGCTAACAGAAATTTTTTGTTGTTTTTATTCCACTGTTACTGGACACAAATCATGCTGATAATAACCAAAAAATTAATAAAGATAAATATCAGTAGGGTACAGAATATAATAACAGACTGCTGGTGTGTTTTGATTGACTTTGGGATTTGGGATGTTGTTCACTATACAGTAGAGCTTTTCTTCCAGCTTAACTCCGGCTTTTCTACTTGCTTTGGATGCACTTTCCTCTGCTTGTTTCTGCCCTTAAAAGACACCCCAGACAAATTTCTAACAGAGCGCAGTGTATTTCTCAGTGCAGGCAAGAAGCAACGTTTAACAGTCTTTCTATCATTGTTATCTGAAAAAGGCAGGTGATGTGGCAAACCTACTACACATATTCTTTCTATTTAACTGTTGGCTTATTTTTCATGTTTGCACCTGTTCCGGGTCTTAAAACAAGAAACACACTTCTACATTACTGCAGCCATAAATAATCAATCTCTCATGTGACTGAATGTGGACGTAGTTGTGTTTCACTCTTAGTTGATTTGGTATTTTTATCTTTTCCTTTATCTTTCCGTTCTATTGTTAGGCTTTAACATGGGAGATGGAAACTTTTAATCTTTAAATCCCCCATTAGGGGAAATTTGCATGATGGAATTCATTTGATCCACTTTCCTGTCCGTAGGTGACAAAAGAGGAGTTTCTCAACTACTACAGCGGAGTGAGTGCGTCTATCGACAGTGATGTCTACTTTATTCTGATGATGAAGACGGCATGGAAGCTATGAGTGTTTTCTAATCGTATTTACCTAATTTATGACGTATAAACATTTTACTGTGCATTTCATATAGAATTATTAAGATTTGGACTTTTGATTTCTCTTTCAAGCATTTACAGATTTGATCCCCTGAATTAGTACGCTTATGTAAAGCTGGTGTAACACTGTTTACAGAAAAAGCAAGGACAGACAGCTGACTAGTGACCAGTGTCGGGGGTGTAACTAGTTACATGTAACGGTGTTATGTAATTTAATTAAAAATTAAATGTAACAGTAATTCGTTACAGTTACTTTGAAAAAAAATGTGTAATAAAATTATAAAAATGTGAAAGATGTCAAATAGGGTATAATATATGAATTATATACATTTGTTGTTGCTTTGCCTGTTTAATTCTTATTAAAGCCATGCTATTTTGATGCTTTTGATTGGTTCTCTGGTTTGAATTTACTGCAATCGTCTGCCAATTACATTAATTCACATTGCTGCTAAAAATGTCAGGCTTTAAGATCAAGATTAACCCTCGCTGGTATAAATTGTTGACAATTATTAAGTTGAAAATATCTGTTTGAAACTTAACAGTAATAAAAAAAAGTATTAAGTTATTCTACTTATTACATTTTATATAGGGTCATTTTTTGAGGTAATTTTTTGGGCCATTTTATAGCCTCTATTAATAGGACAGAGGTGAAAATAAAGAGAGGGGGGAGGGATGGAACCGGGAGAGCCCCAAGCCCGGGTCGTCTGGAGTGTAACAGAGTCACCTGTATGTGCCGGCGCCTTAATCTATTACACTATGGTACTTAAATAGGGTAATTTTATATGTAAGGTAATTTTTAATAGTTAATCTATATACTAGGGTTTTTATCTGTAAGGAAAGAAAAACAGAGAAGGAGGAGAACATGGGTTTGCTTTACAATGCGCTGCTTTATCAGATGACCATATTATCATTTCTTTCCAAAAACACACCAGATAATTAGTAACACTTCCTGAGACACTTGTGGACAAACAGTATATTTTCCAGTTCAGCCTCAGAGTGAGATTATTATATGTTATAATAATATGTATAACAACATAGCTATGCATAGGTGATAATTTGTTTCGAAATATTCAGTTTTGAGTCGATGTTGGTTGAGGTGTTTTAATACAAAAAGTACATTAAAGCTGCAATTAGTCATAAAATGTTATTAAATTGACAGGGTTTTCAAAAAGTCAGGATTTAAAGGGAATTTATGAAGCAAAATCTGTAAAAATGTGAGAACAAAAAAAAAAAAGATAAAAAAATAAAGTAAATGTACTTATTGCTTTCGTCATTGATTTTCGATGTTTTTGGATACTCTATCATTCTTTATATCTAATTAACATTAATACCACATCATGGTTTACACTTGTTTCAGGCCTTCAACTGCGTTATTTTGTGACAATTGTACAATAAAGCTGCTCAGTTCCTCCTTTTTTAAACTTGAAGAGGACATTCATTTATTCATTCATCTATCTTCTATACCCACTTATTCCCTAATTCACGGTCACAGGGATCTGCTGGGGTCTATCCCATCCGTCTCTGAAAGAGGGAAAGACAGGAGGGGGACACCCTGGACAGGTCACCAGTCCATCACAGACACACACACACACACACACACACACACTCACTCCCCTAGGCAATTTAGAATGACCAATCAATCTATCATACATGTTTTTGAAAACAAACCGGAAAACACGGATTAAACCCACACAAGCACAAGGAGAACATGCAAACTCCACACAGAACCCAGGACCTTCTTGCTGTGAGGCAACCGTGCTAACCACTAACCTATGTGCTTCCCCTTAAAGGTAAAAATATGTAGTTTTTGATAGAAAGAATCTCCTCGCTGGTTATGAAAGCTGACAATTCATTCAATTTAAATGTTTAAAACATTACAATATTTATATTTACAGCATTTGACAGACATTCTTATTTAGAGCAACTTACATTTATCTCATTTGTACAACTGAGCAATTGGGGGGCTAAGAGCCTTGCTCAGGGGCCCAGCATTGGTAACTTTATGGTGGTGGTGCCGGGAATCAAACCCTGATCTTTCAATTAGCAGTCTAACACCTAAATCACTAAGCCACCACGTCTCTCAGTTGTTCACTTTAAACCACCTTTATATAAAAAAATGAAACAAGTCGGGTATTGGAATGTTTTAATATCTTGTTCTGTTGTGCAAAATATTGAATGAAGCCAAGAGTATAAATGATTATTACAATGTACTGTACAGTGTAAATGCTTTGTGGTACAATAAATGTGGTACATTGTGATATGTAGTTTGTTTAAATATGAAGCTTAAAACAGTATAAAAAAAGCAGTAATTAGAAATATACCTGAGTGTATATATATTAACACTTTATAGCTGTCCAGACACAGTAAATCTCATATATCAAATTGCATTTAACAATGCCTAATAATTAATAATAATAATTAATAATTATACCATTCGTTTGAAAAAATGTACAGGAGTTCCGATTATTTATAAAACACCACACATATATATTTGTATATATAATATATATTGTATGAATAATAGGAACATTTTATAGGGACAGTATATATATATATATATATATATATTTATATATATATTTATTTCCACAATCTTGGGAACTCTTGTACATTTTTCTTGTGCAACAATTGGGATAATAAAAACAAACCTTTTTTCTGCACTAAAGAGAAGCTCTCTAACAATTTTATACTTTTTCTCAGTTTCAGTATCACCTTTTACAGAGTTTTGTCAGCGCGCAAGAATTAAATAGTAAATCATTTCTTCTTTAAACATGCATAATTAAATACTAGTATAAATACTATAATTAAATAGGTATTCAACATTTGTGTATATTATATATATATATATATATATATATATTATATATATGCTTAAGAAATAAAAGCAAGGTGACTGATACCTTGTAACTCTAATGTTTACACTCAGCTTTAGCAAAAGATGAATAATTACAGCCCCATTTAAATGAAATGTAAAGTAATGAGTAATGCGATTAAAACCTTTGCTGTTGGTGCAGCTGCGTGAGTTTAGTTCCCCTCTGCCTTACTGAACTAGTCATACACAAAGTATAACAGGGGAAAATACTGTATAGTTGCTGGAATTGTTTGTAATTACTGAAATAGTGACTAAGGTTAGTGGCTGTATGCCATCAGCAGTGATGAATATTCATGTGCTGGGACTGATACCTGAAAAAGCTTTACAGCAACCTTGTTCCAGCTTTTCAATACACAGACCCAGTTTTTCTTTTGTAAAACTGCCAAACGCAGTACGTTATAGTTTCATCTGCAGAAGTTACATACATATAAAATAGCGCTTTTGTTATGTAGACCAAAAGGAAAAACATCCAAAAAGACAATTTAGGATAAGATGCCGTGTATAGACAGAATTCGGCTGAGGTAGAAACTAAAAACAAGATGTAATGTTACATTCTGTGCAGTTTTACTTCCTACATTCAGAACAATTCGAGCTAACTGAGAAATAGAATGGCCTTAAGTGACATCTGGGTTTCCCCTAAAGAATAAAAGAGAAGTTTGATGTATAAGATAAAAACATCACGAGAAATAACCATATAGTTAATCTGAATAATAGTTTTGGAATGCTAGAAGCTACATTGTCGATGTTAGCGTTTCAGCTAATCTAAAAAAAAAACAAAAAACCTTTAGATCATTTGCTATCAATCATCAGACAGCAACATTTTGTACATTAAAACTAAAACTAAAATAAAATAAAAGCTAATAAAACATTACAAGCTGCTTGAGTCAAAATAGCTGACAGATACTATAGCTACTATATGAATCGGTTGCTATGTTTATAGGTTGCTAGGCTAAACAGTGATAAACTTTTGGACTCGCTCAACTTTCGTTTATGCTGCGTTTCTTTTACAGGAATTAGTGACGGTTCTTTTTCAACCACATATGATGATTTAATATGATGACTCATTTTAGATGGTATAAAGACCTGCTCTGGCATGAACAGGAAAAGGAAAACACACCCTAACATGGTTAATTATTAGCAGATAGCAATACTGGTTTATTAAATCTGTTATAAAGCTGCTTACACATATATAATGACGTAGTTGTTTCCCAGACCTGTCAATCATGCAGCAAATCCATAGCTTTGCATCTGTTGGTCATCATCTGATTGTTTGACATCCGGTTTTTAGTTCCATTTGAAGAAGAGCAGCCTGATGATATAAGCAGCTAACTGTGAGAGATTTACCTGACGTAATATCTCCTCATCTTACTGAGTTTTATAAAGGCTCGACATGGTGACATACGTCTCATCTTTCGACTCTCTCTGTAGAGCCGTTACACTTTGACATTCGGGGTTATCAACAGATTCGCATTCGTCCAGCAGCTTTAGATGGGATGTCTCCAAATCGAGACTTTGGTTATCGTTGTCCTGCTTCTCGCACATTGAATTGGAACAAGGGCATTTTAAATCCACATCCTTTTCATTGCAGGAGTCTGTGGTGTCATTCTGATCATCACCAAAGTCAGCGGTGAACTGCTTCTCTTCATTGTAAACCACTGGATAAATGTTGATATCATTGAACATTTCTGGGCTGAAACTTACAGGTAAATGCTGTAAAACATAGTTTATTTATGTTTATTATTTTAAAGAATTGAACACTTGATGATAAGACTTAACATGATATTACCTTTTGTCTTTGGATTTGAGCAAGAGTCGCCTTCGGACCTGGAACGTCTGGGAAAATGCAAGACTTTATTCTGAAAGAGGCAAAATACAAACACATTTAATCCAATGACACGCTAATCAACATTTATGGCATTATTTTCAAGTGGCAGATGCACTTACTCCTTTTTCCACCGGTGGACCATTAACAGGAAGGCAACCAAGACAATAAATATTGGGCAAACGAGGATGTACAGACCAAAAGAATCACCTGCAAAGCAAAGATGGACAGCAGCTTTTATATTTACACTGGAGTTTAGAATGGTCTCCTCAGGGAAATCAGAGTAAGTGTTAGCGCAGTGTGAACTATACAGTCAGCACGTTCTAGTATAAAATGTGAAGTTCCAATGGAAACGTTGGTTTACTAGGGGATGAGGATGGTAGATGTTAATAATCAACAACAATAATAATCTTACTATCACTATTACTCTATTCCATGTCAAATCCCTACTACTAATTACTTGTGTTACCTTGTACATCCACAGGAACTGCTAGTGATTCCTGCCCATTATTTTAAAGTAAAAAAGCATTTCACAGCACTGGGTGGGCAACAACAAAGCAATGCGCAAAATATGTAGAAATAAAAATTCTAAAATGACAAACTTACAAAAATTACCACTACTATTACCACTACTACTGCAACTTCTGTTATGACTATTGTAACTATTACCCTCACTACTACAATTATTATTTTTACTACTACTACTACTATGAATACTGTAACTATTACTCTTACTACTACTACTACAACAACTGCTATGACTACTGTAACTATTACTCTACTTAATGTACTAACTACTGCTATGACTACTGTAACTATTACTCTTACTACTACTGTTACTACTATTACTACTCTTACTACTACTTCTACTACTACTAGTAGACTATAACTACTACTACTACTACTATAACTACTATTAATACAACATCTTCTATGACTACTGTAACTACTACTCTTACTACTACTTCTATCAGTACTGCTACTACTCTTACTACTACTTCTACTAGTACTAGTAGTCTACTACTACTATAACTACTACTACTACTGCAACTGCTATGACTACTGTAACTATTACTACTATTACTACTACTACTACTACTATGACTACTGTAGCTATTACTACGATTACTACTTCTACTATTATTATTATTATTATTATCATTTTGCATTAGAGAAATTTATTACACTCAGACTTGTAGTGGATGTAACAGCATATACCCACCATAATCTCTTGGGCTCATCCATACACACCCAGAACACATTTACACACTCCTTTAGACCTGGAGCAGATTTAAGCTTGCAATCATGTATCTTAGGTATCAGGTTTAGGAGTTGGAAGAAAACATGAGGGTTCACAGTGTCAGTAACTCAGTCAGCTCAGAACTGAGCCGCAGACTGTAAAGCAGCCAAGCATGAAAAACATGAAATGTAGGAACTGAAAAAAAAGACCACAATCTAACCCATACAGCTACAAAAATAACTTCATGATTAGAGGAGGTTTGAGACAGTGATGATATCAGGATCTTCAGGGGGTTTTAAACTTTTTGTAGTGATGGGACCTGAAAAAAAACCCCATGCTGTAATAGAACCCAGGTCCCGGAGCGCAACAGCGCATGTGTGTGCCATTGCCATAGTGTAGTGGGTTAAGGCGTCGGCACCCACAAAGCACTGTTGCGCTCCTGCGACCTGGGTTCGATTACAGCTCAGGTCCTTTCCCGTCCCTCCCTCTCTCTATCTCCACTATTTCATCTCTGTGCTGTCAGTTTAATAAAGGCAAATGCCCGAAAAATATAACTTAAAAAAAAAAGCTCTGATACTCTGTTAGAAGGCAGGCTAAAGTAACTGTAATGCTTCTAGAGATGAAGGCAGATATAAATAAGTCAGTAAAAGCTTTCATTGAAAGTCATTTGAATAAGTTGTTATGCAAGCATGCACTTGTTCCTCAGAGACACCAAAGTTGTCATAATTGGCTCTTATACCACAATATTGGTTCATTTTCTATAAAAACTTTAAGCACTTCTGTCTAAATATATTCCACAGGTGTTGCAGTAAGAATCTGGTAAGATTTTCAACAATTAAAAAGCGTTTACTTAGAACACGTCTGAATTGTGTAACAATAATAAAGTAACCCTATTCAAGGGCTTATTAAATAGAAGAGTTTAAAAAACACCATTTTTGATGGTACGGATCATATAATGTTTTGAAAAAAAAATTGCTTTGTGAATGTTCCACAACGATAAACATGAATATAAATTGATAAAAATATATTTTTGGTTTTTTTCCTGATTTTTGGAAAATTGTGGTATAAAGAGATGAAACTTTGCGGCTGAAACTTTGCGCCACAGCAACTTTTCTTATTACATCACACTGAATCAGCTAATTGCTGATTTTATTCTTTGCTGTAATAATAACATTATTTTTTGGAGATGTTACTGATTTAACTGCCACTGAAATGGTTTAAGTGATATAAGAGTCTTACCCTTCTCTTCAGTGTGTTTCACTTTAAAGCTCTTCACACTGCTCCATGCTGTCCAGCTGCCTTGAAAATATCCGTCTGGTTTAGCTCGGACGCGTACGTTGTATATCTCACTGTCTTTCAGCTTTTCTCCTCCTATATTCATTTGTTGGTATGGTACAGTTTTGTTCTATCACAAAGAGTATGTTCGTGTGAAATATTACCACTTACACACTCTTGAATGTGATGTAAAGAAACCCGAAAGATGATATCACCTGTTTCTTGTTGGGATCTTTTCCCCAGAATTCCACTTGGAATTCTGGGTGAGTGACAAAATCATGCATGTATCTTATGTTTATAACCGCGTCATCGTGGGTATACATGACGCTTTCAATCTCAGGAGAGGTGATTTTAACTGCAATGTATACCATAAAGTATATAACACAGATGTTTATAAATCAGTGACTCTAAAGAAAGTGTTTCAACGCAACATACCCATACTCCTCAACTCGATCTGTTGGGTTTGGTTCCGTCCTTCTTTCAAGCAGATGGTCAGTTTATACTTTCCTGTTCTAATCAGATCCTTAAAAGTGAATCTGTTGCCTTCCATAGTTGCGTTGAGACAATTCGGATCGATGTTGTGACTGATGAAGAAACAAAAGCAATGCAGACGAATGGATTTCAATGATTTCCAAATAAAACTAACAGAAATGGCAGAAACAGCACCGTACCAAAGTGTCGCAAATTTCTCACAGTCGTCGAGATCATTCTCATTCGGCTCACATGTGAGATTGGACTGTTTGATCGACATCAACGACCAGCAGTTAATTTCAATCGACTCTTCTGTATCAGTGGATAAAACAGATTAGATCAGATCATGAGATTCTTTTCCCCCCTCTCATGTAATCTTCTGTTACAGACTATTAGTTTACTGAAGCAGCAAATAATAGTAATAATAATATTAGTTAATCTGATTAATGTGATTCAGATCAATTGGAAAACAGATAAAATTATTGAATTTTGACAAAACACAACATGAAAAGCCTAAAAAAATATAAATGCCTAGCAAATTTGTATATAATCCAAAATGAGGAACAGAAAATGTTAAACATGTACTGTGATGGGAAAATAATTACATTAAAGGGTTCTGTGATGACAATAATGTTAAATGACAAAAAAAACCTTTTTTTTATTATTAGTTATTTTATATTTTTTTATATTAATGTATTAATAGTTTTATGTCTTGGTGTTTTTTGGTAATCCATCAGTGACATGGTAAAAGACACCAATAATTACATTAATAAAACCTTTCCCTGTTTCTGTTCGTTTGTGCTGCATTATAATATCTTAAATAATAAGTAAAAGACCATTTTCTGACATTCGAACTCTTACCATCATCTCCACTTTGAGAATGAGCTGCAAACGACTGCAGCATAAAGATCATCCAAAAAAGAGTCGCCATCTGTCAGTCTGTATTATCTGTATTCTCCCCTAAGATCAGAGCTCAGAACAGCAGCAGCACAACATCACTGTGTTACAGATGAAAGTGAGTGGTTATAACTGTGCTGTCGCTGTTCGCTCTTAGTATTTATACCACAGAGCAGAGGAAGAGAGAGAGAAGGAGTGAGAGAGAGTTTCTAAAAGTTTTGGCACCCCCCTGTGTGAC
Organism: Bagarius yarrelli; assembly: GCA_005784505.1. Lineage (NCBI taxonomy): Eukaryota > Metazoa > Chordata > Actinopteri > Siluriformes > Sisoridae > Bagarius > Bagarius yarrelli. The sequence continues at coordinate 2,018,945 of VCAZ01000082.1, read as the reverse complement.
TTTGTTACTTGTGGCCTGTGTAAAAATTGTGTTTTTATTCCTAATAAATAAGTAAATGAATTGTTAGACAATAATCCAATTCTAATTCTATCTATCTATCTATCTATCTATCTATCTATCTATCTATCTATCTATCTATCTATCTATCTATCTATCTGTCTGTCTGTCTGTCTGTGTCTATCTATCTATCTATCTGTCTGTCTGTCTGTCTGTCTGTCTGTCTATCTATCTGTCTCTGTCTGTCTGTTTATCTATCTCTCTAGCTTTATGTGTGTCTGTCTGTCTCTCTATCTTTCTGTGTGTATCTGTCTATCTATCTATCTGTCTATCTATCTATCTATCTATCTATCTATCTATCTGTCTGTCTGTCTGTTTATCTGTCTCTCTCTAGCTTTGTGTGTCTGTCTGTCTCTCTATCTTTCTGTGTGTCTGTCTGTCTATCTATCTGTCTGTGTTTGTCTGTCTTGTCTGTCTTTTTGTGTCTATCTGTCTGTCTGCCTGTCTGTCTAAAAGAACAGTATCAGTATATTAGAAACGCCTTTTTTTATTGTGCATTCTGTGTGAAACTATTTTTAGAGGCCTATTTTTTAGAGGCCGTATTTTTGCATAAGACACCATTCTTTTGTTTCATTCTCATCTTTTACATTGTTACGGTGAAAAGAACTAAAATCATAAATCCAATAATAATAATATTAAAGAAAAAAAAAACCCAAAACAAATCTTCTGTCAACACTTTTGGTTACTGGAGATTCCATAGTGAGGCACGTGAAAATTAGCTAGGCCTCTAGGGGCGCCAGCGGCAGAAAGTTAAGTGTTTGCCAGGAGCAAGAGCACCGGACATAGCAGATAATCTTAGGGCTGTAGGCCTGCATAGGTTTTCAAAGATAGTGGTTCATGCTGCGGTGCAAACGATATACGCCTTCGACAGTCAGAAACTAGTAAGGCTCACTTCATAGAGGTGTTTAAATTAGCGAAGGCGATGTCCGATGTCGTAGTATGCTCTGGCACCATACCAAGGCGACGTGGTGACATAGCTTACAGCAGGTTATGGTCACTGAACCGCTGGGATGTCCAGCTGGTGCTCCAAAACAGTGTGGGCTACATTGACAATTGGAAAACTTTTGAGGGCAAAGCTGGCCTGTTAGGACGGGGCGGTGTGTCCATCCCACCCGGGGAAGGAGCCGCTCTCCTTTCTTGTAACATAGCTCATAGTCTTAGAATAGGACTAGTTAATCGTTGACTACCCAGAGCTTTTAACTTATAAAGCTCTAAATGGTCTCGCACCGCAGTACTTAAGCGAACTTCTAGTGTCTTACGTTCTGTCACGCCTACTTCGATCAAAGGATGCAGGCTGCCTGTCAGTACCGTGTATTATAAAAACTACAGCAGGGGGCAGAGCCTTTTCTTACAGAGCCCCAATGCTATGGAATAGCCTCCCTATGTATGTTCGGGAATCAGACACAGTCTCAGTGTTCAAGTCCAGGTTAAAAACATACTTATTTAATCAAGCCTTTTGTATTTGATTCCCCTTAGATAAAGGAGCAGATCTGGGGGACTCATGATTGTTGAGTATTATGGTGATCTGGTATGTTTAGATGCTGTCTTCCCCTCTCTCACTGTTGAGTTACATATGCCACAACAGAGCTGCCGGTGATCCAGACCCCACCTCCAACCCGTTCCTGTTGGACCCTTCTCTGTGACCTGCCCCAGCAGATGATACATCACCAGGGTGACCTAGGACGACCCACTTCGCCATAAAGACGTTTCAGCTGCTCTTTAAGGACTGATGATTATAGTTGTTCACACACACACAATGTAACCTCATAATCCCTGCTACCTGTTTTTCACCCAAATGAGGATATGTTCTCTGTTGAGTCTGGTTCCTCTCAAGGTTTCTTCCTATCGCATCTCAGGGAGTTTTCCTTGCCACCGTCGCCCCCGGCTTGCTCATCAGGGACAAACTGATTTCTGTTTTATTCTGTCTCATAATTTCTTTAATTGTGTAAAGCTGCTTTGTGACAATCACCATTGTAAAAAGCGCCAAACAAATAAAACTGAACTGAACTGAACTGAACTTTAATCTGAAAAACAAAAACAAGCAGTAACCTGCTCCAGCCCACTTCCTGTCACCTCTGGTAATGGGGTTACATCAGAATGAGGCCACTGCGAAGGGAGGAATTACTCTGCACATCTCCGCTCTTCCAGTAAACTAAACACAGCAAGACACAAGATGTTAAGATTGCTAAAACCTGGTAAAACTGTTGTAGAGATAGTCAGTGTTAATGTAACTAATACTAAGCCTAACACTTTATATCATGCAGAAAGTTGAGACTGTGGTTAGGGTTTGTTTACTTCCTGTGTCAACAGCAAATTCTGATTTGTGTTCTCACCCCAAAACAGAGGAGCAAAAAATTCACTGCACTTTTCGCCATGAAAAAGGAAATGAAACACTTTGGTGTGTGTGTGTGTGTGTGTGTGTGGACCTTAACATTAGCATTAACATCAACAATCTGTTAACACAACAAAGCTGATTGGTTTCTTTAATGACATTTTAATAAAATGAACAGCTGTTAATTATATCTTTATTTATTTGCGGTTAATTTTGTACGCTTAATTTCCAGCAGGCCTCATCAGCCTCTTTTTTCTTCTCTTAAAGTTAATAAAGCAGTGCAAGATCTTTGAAGCCTGATCTTCTGATGAGCAACCCGGAACTTTAACCACTGAGCTTCTATGGCACCTTATTAACACTCAGATGATCCAGTTCAACAAGTTTTAGATAAACGATTTGATTCATTCTGGAATTTGTATGTGAATGAATGGATTTGATTTGTGAATATTTCATCCACAATTTTTGTCTGTCTGTCTGTCTGGATAAAATTCATCATTGGATAAAATCCTTGCCGTGTTCACTGGGCAGTAAAGGGGCTTATGGTGTCTCTGAGTGTTTAAGTACAATCACCTGCTTTGTCTTTTCTAATTTACTAACAATAAAAATGTTCCGTTACTATAATTAAGAGGTTTTTTTCTCTGGTGTGTGTGGGGTGGGATGGGACACATAAATGATGATGATTGGTGTGTGTGTGTGTGTGTTTGGGATAGGAGACAACCACAATCACACACACCAACGACAACGTTACCATCTGAAATCTCATACTACTTCAGTATGTACTACATTTAAACTAGTACTTAATACTTCCCAACAGTTACAAAGTATGTTCTGTATAGTACAGTTACGGGTAGTATAAATGAAATTTGGACATACTGCTGGAGTCAAAGTGATGACTAGAGTTCATAGGCAAATTTTATGATCTGGAAGAATAAACACAACACAACATTTGTCCCTGCTGGTTGAGGTTAAAGACAAGCCTGTTAATATAACGTGTAACTGATCTGAAAAAAAAGTCTGTCCACATCGGTGGTAATTCTAATCTAATGAATCACTTCACATCGTCACACGACATCACAACATTAAAATAGTGAATATAGTGTACAATGTTTTATTATAATAATTTATTCTATTTAATTTTATTCATTAACCTATTTATCATTGGGGGCATCAAAGTTATTTGATATATTTGAACAATTGCTACCAAGTATCGCAACAGTTACTTTATTACATATTATAAATTACTTTTATAATGATATAATGATGTATTTATGAGAAATAACTGCTAACTCTAACTAATTACCTTTTTTTAAGTAACATGCTCAACACTGCTCATTGATATTAAACTGACTCATTTCTGACATTTCTGAGTATGAACAATTTCCTGACCTGTATTTTGTGGTCCAAATGCCCAATAAGCCCAAATGTGATTTGAGTCACATCACTGGTACATTAGATCACAAATCAAGTGTAACAACCCACAAAAATATCTATCTATCTATCTATCTATCTATCTATCTATCTATCTATCTATCTACACAAACAAAATGACTACAAGAAAATATGGAAATATGGCAGTCTCATCACTCCCATAAAATGGTACACAGTGTCATGGTTCCTGTTAAGCACTAGAGCCAGGACTGCACAATACTGGAGAAAAACTGACACTGCGATAATCAATTATTCTGCGATATTTATTGCAATATGAAAAAAAAATTACCAGATGACTTGAATATCTATATTTGAAAAGAATTCATTGTCTTAAAATGATTGTGGGGATTTTGTAAAGGAGTGAATCTAATCTAATACACAAATTAAAATGATATATTATTTTAACAGAATAAAGATACAAATGAAATAAACAGTGTTTTATGTTTTTCTGGAGATTCAGATACAGAAATTGAATAATCAGATGTAAAATCACACTGTATCGTCTTTACCGTATAAATGAAACACATTTAATCTTTGTTAAAGCTACAAAAATGATTGTTTTTGCGTCTGACACTTTAATTGTGTTTAAAATGTTCCCACAATAACAGAAATTAAAACAACGCGCAAATTATAAACTCTATTAACACTCTAATATTAACTTTGCAATTAATCCACAAGTCACATGTAGTGCAGTCGAGTTTAATCCTGTAATGTGACTATTGCAGATACACACCGTTGATAATGAAACAATATAACTAGAACTAAACGAAAGTAGCATCCAGGTTAGCGTAAGGTATGACTACTAGGTTAAACCTCAAGATCATTTTTGTAGGTGTATAAGATACCCTGGCGAAACCGTGGTTTAGTCATGCTTACCTTTAAATCCTATGTTTAACCACAGTAACGCTACTGGCACTATGGTAACTAAGAAATACAGTAGTTAAACCATGCTAAACCACAGGAAATTTACAGTAAAGTACGGTAATTAACAGTAAATAAAAATGTATACTATTTTTTTTAATTACCTTTGTGTTAATAAAGAAACATGTCCTTTAACATACTGTCTATTTATGTTTGTGATGCTAGGTGCAGTATGCTAGTCACAAGAGCAAAAATAAAAAAAGAACTTTTGGTATGCTGGAAATGTGTATTTTTTTATTTATTTATTTTTTTTTTACTTAACTGTACTCGTGGTTAAAAAAGCTACAATTCAGCTTCTCAAGAAAGTTGAAGAGATCTGGGAGCTGGAAATGTTGTGTCTGGGGGTGGGAAAGAGGGTGAAAAGAGACCTGGGCGGAGTAAGTGGGGTGCAGGGTGATGAGCTTGTGCTCTCGAATGCATCCGTGGGCGTTCGCTGTGGTTAGCTGCTCATAGACGAGAAAAAGCGAGTACGACTATAAGGGAAAGGGGGTAAAGCACCCCTCAGCCTGCTCGGCCCTCAGTGCTTTGTCATCTCCTTCTAAAAAAATTGCACTGATTGGTGTATTTTGTCTTTCACCTCCCGGCCGCTGCGGTGGCTCGAAACGGCCCGATTGCATCGGCTAGACAGAGAAATTTGTGCAGTGCAGTGCAGTGCAGTGCAGTAGTGTCGGTGCAGAGCACGATGTTATTCAGAAGAGGGTTTGATGATACAGGATGAGAAAGTCAAACAAACCCCCTGAAACCACATACCATCATCGGAGGCCCCTATCGTGCACACCATCTCTGAACAACAGCCTGCTTTATCTACACACAGCACTCGTGTCTGCTTTGTTGTTAACACTGGGATAGGTGTTTTTTTTTCTCTCACATTCTTCTTTTCAGTCTCCTCCAAGCTCCTCAGTTTTCCTGGTCTTGATCTTGATTTTAATACCGGGCAGCACTGTGGTTTAATGGTAAGCACTGTTACCTCACAGCAAGAAGGTTCCCAGGTTCAATTCCGGGCAGGGGTCTTCTGTGTTGTGTTTACATGATCTTCCAGTGCTGTGTGTTTACAAAGTCCAAAAACATGTATATTAAATTGCCCATAGGAGTGAGTATGAGTGTGTGTGTGTGGTCCTGTGATGGACTGGTGACCTGTCCAGGGTGTCCCCCTCCTGCCTTTTGCCATTTCCGAGACGGTTGGGATAGATTCCAGCAGATCACCCCCACCACCACACACACACACACACACACATCCCATCAATGTCTCAACAAGTCACTGACTGTCTTCAAGAGATAATTAAAGACCCACCTCTTTTTTTTTTTTTTTTAAATATTTAGCCCATGACATATAAAAAAGAAAAAAACAACACAACCAACCAAACAAAAAATTTACTATATCTACACTGGGATCTTAGTATTGGACTGCTGATTGGAAGAACATACTATAATTCCCGCCCCTACATACACTATATTGCCAAAAGTATTCACTCACCTGCCTTGACTCGCATATGAACTTAAGTGATTCCTAATATGACAGTGGTCCACCCTTTGAAGCTATAACAGCTTCAACTCTTCTGGGAAGGCTGTCCACAAGGTTTAGGAGTGTGTTTATGGGAATTTTTGATCATTCTTCCAGAAGCGCATTTGTGAGGTCACACACTGATGTTGGACGAGAAGGCCTGGCTCTCGGTCTCCGCTCTAATTCATCCCAAAGGTGTTCTGTTGGATGAGGTCAGGACTCTGTGCAGGCCAGTCAAATTCATCCACACCAGACTTTATGGACCTTGCTTTGTGCACTGGTGCACAGTCATGTTGGAAGAGGAAAGGACCAGCTCCAAACTGTTCCCACAAAGTTGGGAGTATGGAATTGTCCAAAATGTCTTGGTATGCTGAAGCATTCAGAGTTCGTTTCACTGGAACGAAGGGGCCAAGCCCAGCTCCTGAAAAACAACCCCACACCATAATCCCCCCTCCACCAAACTTTACACTTGGCACAATGCAGTCAGACAAGTACCGTTCTCCTGGCAACCGCCAAACCCAGACTCGTCCAGCAGATTGCCAGATGGGGAAGCGCGGTTTGTCACTCCAGAGAATGCGTCTCCACTGCTCTAGAGTCCAGTGGCGCCGTGCTTTACACCACTGCATCCGATGCTTTGCATTGCAACTTGGTGATGTATAGCTTAGATGCAGCTGCTCTCTGCCATGGAAACCCATTCCATGAAGCTCTCTGCGCACTGTTCTTGAGCTAATCTGAAGGCCAACATGAAGTTTGAAGGTCTGTAGCGATTGGCTCTGCAGAAAATTGGCAACCTCTTCGCACTATGCGCCTCAGCATCCGCTGACCCTGCTCCGTCAGTTTACGTGGCCTACCACTTCGTGGCTGAGTTGCTGTCGTTCCCAAACGCTTCCACATTCTTATAATACAGCTGACAGTTGACTGTGGAATATTTAGAAGCGAGTGAAATTTCACGCCTGGACTTGTTGCACAGGTGGCATCCTATCAGAGTTCCACGCTGGAATTCACTGAGCTCCTGAGAGCGACCCATTCTTTCACAAATGTTTGTAAAAACAGTCTGCATGCCTAGGTGCTTGATTTTATACACCTGTGGCCATGGAAGTGATTGGAACACCTGATTTCGATTATTTGAATGGGTGAGCGAATACTTTTGGCAATATAGTGTAGCTGTCACTGCTGGGCTCCTGAGCAAAGCCTTTAACTTTCAGCTACTCAGTTAGATTAATTAAAGGATAAATGTAGATCTTTTTGGATAACGGCATCTGCCAAATGCTAGAAATGTAAAACAACTGCGAACCTTTAGTATTACTGAGATTTACCTTTTATTTCCTGGAAAGAAAAATCTCAGTAAAATATTTCTAATAATATGTCACTACTTTTACTACTTTTTTTTCTATGGCAATTATTTACTTGGGAAAGGTGGTAGTGCAGTGGTTAAGATGTTGGACTGCTAACTGGAAGATCAGGATTCATTTCATTGAGGGCTTGGGCCGCTGAGCCAAGCCCTTAATCCACAAGTCGATCTGGATAAGGACGTCTACCAAATGCTGTAAATGTAAATTAACTTAAAAAAGGTAGTCATTCTGATGGTTGAATAATAATTAGTAAGTCCTTAATACAGCGACGCAGGAATTTGACTGAAGCCAAGTTACATTATTTGATGAAAATTAGTTTTTTGTTTGTTTTACTTTTTAGAAAGGCCGTCAACTCAATCCTACACCCAGGATATAAAGCTAGTACGAACATGCAGAGGTGAAACGTCCGATAGATACAGAGCCAATTATGAACAGATGAAACAATGGAATGGAGATAATAACGAAAAATGCATGTCACAATATCCAGATGTGTACAAGATACTGCGGAACAAAATGTGCTAGAAAAGCTGATGAGACATGAAGATCACCACATGTTACGTGCAGACAGACCTGTGACACAGACACCTGTCAGCAAGAACCCTATAAAAACAAGCGAAAAACAGCTGAGGCGACAGAAAGGATGTGGAGATTAAAAAGGAATTAAGAGCAAAGCCGCCTGTGTGTGACCTTACAGGTTTTGTTTATTTCACGAGTTTGAAAAGGGTTCTGCACGACTGATGACTTCCGGTTCATTTGTGGTAATTAATCGAGGTTAGATATTTCGGAGAGAGATTCAGTCTGGGTTTTAGCAGTTGTGTGCTGTTGTCTGGAACCGTTAGCATCATGCCGGTGGATGGGAAGGAGTGCAAAGCCACTTTCACAAAGGCTCAGTAACAACAAAAAGCCACAAGCAGGAGAGAGAGGGGGGGAGGGGGAGAGCGAGAGAGAGAGAGAAAGTGATAAAGACAGAGGGAGGGCAAGAGGGAAGGGGAGAGAGAATGAGAAAGAGAGAGAGAGAGAGATATTTTGATTTTTAACTCAGCTTTAATAAATTACAAATAAATAACAAATAAATTACAATACAAGCATCATTTTATGTCAAAGCTTCACAAAGATAACAAGAAAAACTAACATTAAAATAAGATTTTAGACGTTTAAAAGAGAAAGTGTGAAAGAAAGAAAGGAAGAGCGTGATAGAGATAGAGGGAGAGCAGGCAGTAAGGAGAGAGAGAGAGAGAGAAAGAGAAAGAGAGATAGATAGAGCAAGAAAGAGAGAGAAAGAGAAAGGGAGACATGAAAGAGAGAGAAACAAAAGAGAAAAGAGAAAAAGAAAAGAAAGAGAGAGTGAAAGCTAAAAATCGTCGAAGGGTAAAAACGTAGTTAGTATGTAAGACAAACAGCTACAGGAAATAAAAATAATAAAGGCTGTGTAGATTTATAGTGTCCGAATAATCAAGGATTGACAGTAATTAGTCATACTGGCAACACCAATTCTGACTAGGGCCCCCTAAAGGCTTGGCTCGGCCCTGTGTTACTGGATAATTCTATATTTTACACCTTAGTTCACAATTCTCTGTGCAGAGCAGGGGTAAGAGGGTGTTATATGTTGTTTTTTAAAAGTTTTTTAGCGACTACCCATTTATACCCATGTTTCCCATGTTGTTTTTGGTCTGTAGTTGGTTGGAGTGCATTTCATACAGAACTCACTGAGCAGAACCTCCCAACTCACCGTTTACACTGAGAATATTATAATTACACTTTAAATAAGGAAAAAAAACAATAGATGAAATAAAAAGCATTTAAAACATTTGTCTGCATGAATAATACAAATATATATTTTAAAAATTGAAACAACTTAAACCCAAAAAAGGGTTTATTGGCACGACCAAATATAGTTACAGTTTTGCCAAAGCACGAAATAACTTAACACACATATTATAGACACAAATATACCGAAAAACAACAAAGAGAAAGACTAGCAAAATAAATAGAAGTATATGGGACAAACAGGGCTGTGTGTGTGTGTGTGTGTGTGTGTGTGTGTGTATGTTTGAGTTCAGCTATGTGTGTGTATGTTTCTGACTGTCCCTTAGTGTGTGACATGTGGAGAAACTCTTCTTCTTTTCCCCCAGTAGTAGGGGCAGTTTGTGTGTGGGGTAGGTTGATGAACTGGGGTGAATTAATTTAAATTTATTAAAGTATTTTTCTCGTAGGTGTGTATATTTTGTACACAGAAAGTGAAGTTCTGTCTACATGGCGGTGGTGGTGCAGTGTGTACACACTCTGATCTATAGGGAGCCATGATGCCTTATAGCGTCCCGTCTCTATAGTCAGTGTGTGAGCGCTGCGTCTGTAGCGTGTCTGTGTGTCTGTGTGTGTTTGGGATCAGTCACTGTTTTCAGGTAAGCCACTACAGTGTACACCTGATTTAGGGCCCGATAGCACTGCATTTTACTCTGTGCTTGTGTGTGTGTGTTCCAGTGTGTGATGTAGTTGTGTTTTTGTAGGGTTATAATTTGTTGCTCCTGGTGTAGAAGTGTGTCAGCATGTGAGTGTACTGAGACTCCTCTCTCTGTTCATCTCTTGGCTCTACCATATCTTAACAGCAAATACATTTTTGTTTACATGGTTTGTGGAGTCCTCAGGTGGCTAAACAGTGCAACTGCATTAGATGTGTAGATAATAAAATACTGTTTTCTATCAACTTCTCAGTTAGATGAAAAAATAGATATCTGTAAATTGCTCTGTAAAAAGCATCAACAAGGTGTCGACATTTCCCATCAGCAGAAATTCTAGTTCATGCTTTCATGACCTCAAGATTAGACTATTGTAACGCTTTACTAGCCTGTTGTTCTGCACGCCTAATAAACAAACTCCAGCTGGTCCAAAACGCAGCAGCTAGAGTTCTTACTAGAACCAAAAAATATGATCATATTAGCCTGGTTCTGTCAACACTGCACTGGCTCCCTATTAAATATCCAATAGATTTTAAAATTACTTATAAAGCCCTGGATGGTTTAGCACCTCGGTACCTGAGTGAGCTCCTATGGTATTAAAGTCCTCCATGTCCGCTGCGCTCTCAGGACTCAGGCAACTTGATTATACCTAGAATAACTAAATCAACTGCAGGTGGCAGATCCTTCTCTTATCTAGCACCTACACTTTGGAATAACTTACCTTGCACTGTTTGGGAGGCAAACGCACTCTGCCAGTTTAAAACTAGATTAAAAACACATCTCTTTAACCTAAACTACACATAATACACACAATTATATTATTCAAATCTGTTAAAGGATTATCAGGCTGCAATAATCAGGTCAGACGGGACCGGGAAACACCACCAATAACACATAATGTAAGTCTTCTAAGTGGCCAGCCGGACAAGACCACGGAAACTTTACTGCAGTATGGGGTAACCTACTGGTTTATCTGGTCAGAGGAGAACTGACCCCCTGACTAAACCTGGTTCTTCCAAGGTTTATTTTCTCCATTTTGTCACCGATGGAGTTTTGGTTCCTTGCCACCGTCGCCTCTGGCTCGCTTAGTTGGAACTCTACATTTATGGATATCAATCAAATAGACTGTTCTAATAAATGTTTAATATTGTCGTTTCTGATGTATTTCTGTAAAGATGCTTTGAAACAATCCTGGTTGTTAAAAGCGCTACATAAATCAAGGTGACTTGACTTGACTTGTAAAACTGTCAATCAAAATGTAAATTCAGGGTTGCCAAATCTGTTAATTGCACGCTTTGTTCATCTTACATCGTACAAATGAGCACCCATGTAGCTAATGTGTGCAAAAAGTGGAAAAAGATGACATCATAGACTGACTTTTATATTAATTTAGCGAATTAGAGGGAGGTATAAATTCAATAAAATAAAAGGACATAAAACATTATTGATGTCTTATAGAAAGTAGTAAATTTTGGTCATGGCATCACAAACTAAAGCTTTATGCATTTATACTTCAGCCATGAATTTGCACTGAATAATGTGGCATTTCACAAATCTACAGGTTTCCACAACTAGCAAAGTTTATTATCAAAATTTTGCACCATCATGAATTCATTAATGACTTAATATCGTAGTTACATTTGCAGCATTTGGCAGACGTCCTTATCCAGAGCGACTTACATTTATCTCTATTATACAACTGAGCAATTGGGGGTTGAGGGCCTTGCCTAGGGGCCCAGCAGTGGGAATCAAACCCACAATCTTTCAGGTAGCAGTCCAACGCCTTAACCACTGAGCTACCACTCTGTCATGTTCTTAATAAAAATGGTGGTTAAGGTGTTGGACTGCTAATCAGAGGATCAGGGTTTGATTCCCTGCACCACCAGGTTACCAGTGCTGGGTCCTTAAGCGAAGGCCCTTAACCCTCAATTGCTCAGTTGTATAAAATAGATAAATGTAAGTTGCTCTGGACAAATGCTGTGAATGTAAATAATGAATCCGATCCTTTATGAATCCTGATTGATTCCAGAAATCAGACATTGATACGAGTCAGATTAATATTTGAAAGATTTTAGTATGAACAGATTCATACAGCATTTGTTCAGACATTATTCACACATCACTATGACATTATCATTACAATCTATGTCAAGTGATCAGACGTGACAGATCAGATGGAAAAATAACTGAAAAATATATATTCCTTAAAAATATACACACAGTTTGTAACGCGATCACAATCAGATGGACAGTTTGTGTGTGGACAGTGGTAGCGTTTAGTCATATAGCTTACAGAGCACAACGACACACACGCTCAGTAAGACACATGGCCTCCAGTTTGACAGAAGTGTTTCAGCTAAACGCTGCTGAAACATGTCCGACCACAGATATTTAAAACAATTTCTGTAAAACCTGATGAGACTTTAAGTTAAAAACATGTCAACATTTATGCAGTTTTTTTTTACTGAGATTATGAATCAGAGTGCTGTGAACGGAACCGTCCCAAAACCTTCAAATTGAAAGCGTATAAATTAAAGCGCACAGGAACGACGACCTGCTTTACCTGTTAACAATAATAATAACAATAATAACAAAAGAAAATCTATTGTAAATACAACCACACCTGAATAAGATGTGAGAACAACACTGACATCCAGAATGGTCTTATTTTTATTAAAGGACATACAGTAAAGCGAGACACAGCAAAAAAAACAAGACCAGGCCAGATTTGTACTTATTTACATCCTTTCTGCTGTTATGGCACAGACTTACGGGTGAAGAAAAGAAAGAATCTTTTAAAATATACAGTAAAAAAAGAAAAAGTTTTATTATAAATATTATTATAATGTTTTGCAATTACATTTCTGTAAGAGAGGGTAAAGGGTCTTGCTCAGGGGTCCAGCAGTGGCAGCTTGGTGGTGGTGCTGTGGATTGAACCCAAAATTCTCGAATCAGCAGTCCAACCTTTGAGCCACTGAGCTCCTCCTTCTGCATGGTTCCCAATATTATGCCTAAATTGTATTTTACTCAGGATTTTTAAACTCTGGTAAACATTTTGAGGTCTTTTACAAGATGCGTCATCTTTTCCGAACCAATGTAGTGAGCAAATAAATCAGTTATCTGGGAAATTCGTCTGGGATTTAAAGGAAATGAACCTTTAACCTTTCCAAATACTGCACGTCATGTTGCTGTGTCCAACATTAATGTCATCATGTTTTGTTAGTACCTGCTTTTTTGTTGTAAATTAGGTTCCTTGGCAACCGAAACCAAGGTAGTGCAGCACACAAGTGATATATATTTGGAAGCACACTGCGGACTTTAACCCCAGCAGACATCGATTTCCGATTGATGTCGTCTCCCCCTAGTGGTAACAGAGATGATCTGTTATGATGCAATCTGTTGCGTGCGTACAGGAAGTGTGTAACTTTTTATAATTGCTGCTTAATAGGATAAATAAAAAACAAAACAAAAGTAAAGGCAGCATGCAAAGACCTGTGTTATAGCCAGATCTGCTTGTTTCTCTTAATTCCTGCATTTCACTTGCTGAGACTTTCAACACATAGAACATTCCCCAGTTACCTCTCGGAACTGGTGTAAGAGTTTGAACCTGGTTCTGTCCTGTCTACCTTATTCGCCGTCACTTTCCCTCTTGACCAGTGTGCATTAGAAGACCTGTGCTAAATTCTTGGGCGTCCTAAATCTCATAAAAAGGAAAGAATTCCCTGCGGACACAGCATTCCTACAGTCAAGAAAAAGATTTTTCACTCGCCTAGCAGTTAGGAACAATCCATAAACAGTAAAGACCAAACTTTATGCACCAGGACTGAGGAGGGAAAGTGAAGAAAAAAAACAAACCAAACTTTTAAACTGTAAAGAAATAAAACTTCACTATACCCTACTTAATATATCACAGAGTTTAGCTCTTTACACACATTATAACCTGCCTGTTTTACTCCAAACTGGAGTAGACGCCTCAGAGGAAGTTAGTGATAATCCTACACCTTCTCTGAACACACCCAACACTTGTCATGGTGTGTGTTTGCTGGTTGCTGCGGCTGTGCTGCATGGGGTCGGCTCTTTTGGTGAAGCTCAGAGAGAGACAGAAGAAGCAGAGAGGCGTTAGACTCTGATGAGGAAGTCCAGGTTAAAAGAGGCAGGGATGTGCATGGTCTCCAGGCTCAAAGCTGAAGGAGTGTAAGGGAAGAGCACGGGGAATGTGTGTTTTGTGTCCACTAGGAGCTGACTGTTCTCTACACGGCCTTGTAGAAGATTCTGGAAATAGAGAAAGTTCAGTTATACATTAGTCAAATCTAAGAGTAAAACAAATAACATCATGTTGCAGACACACTAAAGAATTAAACAGTTAGTAATGCAGATCTTGTTGATGTAACATTACTGCTAGCTAAAATATTGAAAATATTGCCGGACCATGAATTAGTGGTTTTAGTATCAGTAATTAAAAAATTATGGTAATTATTTCAAAAATTTATCCATTTATATCAATTTTCTTAAAAGATAATGGGTGTAATAATAATGCTGTCCACTAGAGGGAGCAAAGGGAAAACAATAAAAGGCATATACATTTGCAACAGACTAATCACATGAGGCCAAAAAATATAAAATAATACTGATTCGCCAACAACAAAAGTAGGAGGGTTATAGCTGCAAAATTAGCCAATTATAGACCTCCCTTTAAATCACATGCTTTTCAATAGTTCACGGGTCTATATAAACAATCGTTTGTTGGGCACCCTCACAAAAAGGAATAAAATACATTTCTGTATTACAGTAGCTTTTTCAATAACAGGTAATATCACAGTGGAACAGTACAACTAAATAGTTTTATTTGTTATTCATTTGCGATATATATTTAACTTATTGTTAACATGGTAAGTAGATTTCTTCTCGCTGTGGGGGAAAGGGGGGCGGGCACCCCATATTGACCAGCTGCCACTGATTGAGACTGTAAGTTAGATGCTTGTATATAATTTTGTGAACATTTTTTTTTTGAGTAACTGTGAAAAGATTTTTCATTAAATCCTAACAGAAGCATTGCTGAAGATACCATTCGTCTATTATTAACCCAGCAATATATAAAGGGTCTGCCACACCCGTTTCTGAATAATATATCACAACAACAGCATGTTACAATAGTTTGTTTTATAGATTCAGCAGTGATGTAGCATAAAACATGATATAGCCATCTAGCTCATTGATTTCTTTTATATATGTTGGCGTACCTGTATATCTCTGATGAAGGACACAGTGACCCTTTCCTCAAACTCGTTTAGCGGAGTGTACAGATTCAGGATCTTCACAATCTGATGAGGTAAAAGTGCAGGTTGAGTGCCTTAGATCACAGATTGACAGCGTGGAATTAAATGTTAAATAAATGTTTCTGGTTCCTACCTGTTGTGTACTTAGAATATTGCACATGGAGCAGATGGCCTCTGCGTCCTGACTGGTCTTCTTCTTCA
The DNA here is from genome assembly GCA_005784505.1 of Bagarius yarrelli. NCBI lineage: Eukaryota > Metazoa > Chordata > Actinopteri > Siluriformes > Sisoridae > Bagarius > Bagarius yarrelli. The sequence continues at coordinate 2,003,421 of VCAZ01000082.1, read as the reverse complement.
CTTGTAGCAGTTGAGCAGCCTGGATTAGGGGTTCGATGGTTAACATAATTTCGCTCTGGTGAAGGTTTCGTCCCCTCAACCACTCCTCCATCTGACTGATGTTGTACCTAAAGCAACAGGATTCATCTGTGTTTTTAACATCAGCACCAAATCTTAAAATTAATTGCACACATGGTTTAGTACCTAGGCTACATTACGTGGTGTCACAGGTTTCAGTACTTGAGCTACATTACAGTTGACACATGGGTTATTACATGAACTTTATTAGTTCAGTACCTGACCTACATTGTGGTGTGTCACATGCTTCAGTACTTAAGCTACATTACCATGTGCCAAACGGTTAAGTATCTGAGCTACATTACAGTGTGATGAATGGTTAAGAATCTGAGCTACATTAGAGGGTGACACTTGGTTTAGTATCTGAGCTACATTACAGTGTGACAAATAGTTTATAATCTGAGCTACATTATGATGTCATGAATGGTTTAGTATTTAGGCTACATTACAGGGTGACACATGGTTAAGTATCTGAGCTACAAATAGTTCAGTATCTGAGCTACATTACGATGTGACAAATGGTTCAGTATCTAAGCTAAATTACAGGGTGACAAATGGTTCGGTATCTGAGCTAAATTTCGGCGTGACAAATGGTTCGGTATCCAAGTTACATTTCAGGGTGACATGGTTTAGTATCTGAGCTACATTACAGGGTGATCCATGGTTCAGTAGATGACCTACATTACAGTGTGACGAATGGTTTAATATCTAAAATACATTACAGTGTGACGAATGGTTCTGTACTGGAGCTACATTATGATGTGACAAAGGGTTGAGAATCTGATCTATATGACAGTGTAACACATGGTTTAGAATCTGAGCTACATGACGGTGTAACAGATGGTTCCGTATCTAAGCTACATTATGATGTGACAAATGGTTTAGAATCTGAGCTACATGACGGTGTAACAGATGGTTTAGTATCTAAGCTACATTACGATGTGACGAATGGTTCAGTACCTGAGCTGCATGCCGGTGCTCCAGGAGCACATGTCTTTGCGCAGCAGCAGGTTGTTGAGTGAAACGGCATTGATGGAGTAGAAGAGCTGACGCACAACCTGCTGGCTGATCTCCGGGTCCAGCCCGTGGTCACTCATCTGCATGTGGAACTGACTCATCTGTCGGATCAGAGCTTCCAGCGTGTAACCTGGCGGTCCTCCACTTTCACAGTCCATACTGGTGGAACGGTGCCTGTACCCTAGAGGCTTCACTCCAGTCAGACTGCCACTCTCTAGCATGGCAGACACTAATGTTGGAAGAAAAAAGTGGTCAAGTTATTAGATTCAAATTAAATATTCAGATTTAATGTTAATTAAAGCAAATGTTTATTAATTGAGCGTTTAAAGAAAACTCATCCAGTACAAACCGATCATGGGTTGCAGCATGCCCTCGGCTATTCTAATGAGCTGCTGGTAGATCTGGATGCCCAGGTCACTTAGAACCTGCCGGTACTCAGCCAAGTCGAAGTTTTTTAGGCAGTGCTCGTTTTGTTTAGTTGTGTTCTGAGTCATGAATGTCTGTGAGGCAAAATCATACAAAGTTTAGCCAACACAGTGACGTATTTACAATGAACAGAAGACCTGATGTTATAATGAGTTATGACAAAACAATGTTTTGTACAGTCTCTATTAGAAAATGTGATATTTCAGAGTTAGAACTTTTCCCAGGTTGATTGAAGAATTAAACTTAACTCCTTTTTTGCAAAACCATCTATTGCACCTAAAATGCAGAGAAAATGCTAGAAGCGCCGTTTCTCCTACATTTCAAAGCGCTTGCACTTTAGAGACTCCGGATTTCCACCACCATTTCTGTAAATCTGCTACAGAATGTTTTTACAAAGAAAAGAAAAAAAAAACCCCACAATAATGAGCTGTTCCCACAGTTTACTGCTGAGGTTTCAGTGTAACAGAAAAGGTAAGGAGGCTAATTGGTTGGTTCTTGTCACATGCCCCTCGCTGTACCGGCGGCATTCTAAAAAGGTTGAGATGTTTTTATATCACTATAAATAATGAAGTTAACCCTGCAAAAGACGTGATTATGTAAAGGACCTCTAACAAGGCTAACAAGGTTCCATGTCCCCCCTGTAATGTCTTTTTTGGTTTCCTCCAACCAAGTCACAGATCAATTATATCTACACCTTCATTTGACATTTGACCCAGTCTGAAGGCTGAAATGCACCAGACTTTTAGGCAATTCAAATGTCTCTATTTTCTTTTTGTCCTAGTTGCTTCAAACCCCAACCAAAGAGAACATTCTGCGATTATCTCAGCGTCCCTTTAGCATGTAGCACTTTAATCTGTCTCCTACAATCTATAAGTTTGGCTAGTCGGGTTCTAAGCATTTTCTTGCCTCCTCTCCACTGTACTGTTTCAGGCAGTGCAGCAGTCGACTCGTGTTAGCCAGCCAGAAAGACGCCATCTCAAAGTCTTCACTGTTTTTCTGTGGAGCAAAGCAAATAACAGACAGTATTAATCATCTAGAAACAATGAAATAGGCGGTTACAAAAAAAAAAACCCTGAAATGTAATGGCATGAATATGTTCATCCGTTTTTAATGTGATCTGAAAGAATTCTGTTAAGAATATAAAGCTTTGTGTATCAGACAAGCCAAGTGTATTAAAAGATACAGAGTAAAGTTTTTACGGGTTTTAGATTTAGATTCGCCTTGGATAAAGGAGCAGATCTGGCGGACTCATGGGTGTTGAGTATTATGGTGAGCTGGTATGTTTAGACGCTGTCTTCCCCTCTCTTATTGATGATGATGAGAGCAGCTGGTTGCTTTACATGTCAGGGAGCCCTCATGTCTGTGTTTCCCTCTGGTTCTCTTTTTAGTTATGCTGACCTAGTTAGTCTTTTACTTGACTGTTTTCCTTCTTTTATCCAAAAAACAAGGTTTCTTTTTATTTCGTCTCAGGGAGTTTTTCCTTGCCACCATTACCCCCGGCTTGCTCATCAGGGACAAACTGATTTCTGATTCATTTGCATCTTAGGCATGTCTTTGATTGTGTACAGCTGCTTTGTGGCAATGATCACTGTAAAAAGCACCAAACAAATGAAATTTAATGGAATTGAATTAAATAGGAGTAAGTTTTGCCGTTTTCTTAATTATTAATACAACCTTTTCTTGTGGATTCTAAAAGAAAAGCTGAAGTGAATCACTCGGTCAATGGTGGTTTTATTGCCAGGGATTTGTGTCAGTTCTCCGTGGTGGATAACACAGGGTTTCACACATCTTTACAGGTGCTTGACACGAGGTACAGTGTGTCCTTACAGCGTTTTTTAAGTGTTCTTTATAAACGTTCTAATAATCTGACATTTCCATGTTTCATTCAGAGCTTCAGTTCATCCTGAACACTGAACTTTTCAATCAAAGAACATTTATAAAACTGAATCATCTTTTTTAAGATGGATAATGATGTCCTACAGAAATTCCAACTAACAAAAAGCATGGAAACTCCAAATCTGGGTAAAATGTAAAGATGTAAACACGTATTTACACAGTGTAAAAAGTGTAGATTAAGAATCGTGCTTGGAATCGGATTGTGACTCCCAGAATTGAATTGAATTAGGAATTTTGAATTAGGAAAATTTTATTTTTTTAATGTTGTCCCCCAACTGTTAGACAAAATTTACACCCTTAATACTAACTGAACCTCAAGAACATGAGATAAACAATGTACAAAAAATACTTGGACAGAAATGTCTTTATCAAACAGTCAATAATTATGAATACAGTGGACTGAACTGACAACATTTCCACGGAAATGTTCCTTGTTTGTACAGACGCAGGTCCATTTACCTTCAGATTCTTCTTGATGGCGTTAATGGTGGAAGTAAGCAGCGAGTGCACTTTCTGGTCATCGTTAATGTAGTCTGCGTGGCGGATGCACATGAAGAGGATGTACGCTGGTAGACACGGTACTGTAGCAGAAACCATCTGGGGCTTCATGTCTGAAATCGCCACACACACACACACACACACACACTTGGTTTCAGATCTGTTATGAGTTAAAGCACTACCACAACTCAATTTCCTGATGCGCCACACTGCTTACCTGTGACGAGCATCCTGATCAGCAGAGCCTCGTCGTCTTTGTGGTACTCCAGCATGCCCTCAAAGTCTTTCTCCTTTCTCTGAAGCGTGACCTGTCTTGCCAACCTGGGCCGATTCGCCGCAGCCTGAGATGCTGCACAACACACACGTTATTACGATCAACATCAACTTAACTGCATAAATAATACAATTTAGAACGCTTAATAAAAGAAAAAAATGTAAACCTTCAAGGTCCTGAACTTTTCTAATGTAAATCTTGAGCTGTTTTTTCAGCTTCCTTTCATTTTTCTCCAGTTTTTCCAAAATCTCCTTAAGATCCTGGAATGAGATACATAATCATCATTGTTACATTATAAGAGAAAAGATTTTTTTTATGCCTTAAAGACAAAATAAAGCAATGAAACAGAATTTATTTCAAATATTTACTGTGGTTTTAAATATTTTTCTGAGCCTATTTTTTAGATAACTTCTCTTATTATATTTTTAGGCATTTTGCCTTTATTGATAGGACAGGACAGACATGAAATGGGAGAAGGGGTTGGGACCGGAAAGGACCAGAGCCAGAATCGAACCCAGGTCACCAGCATCAGCTAGCATCAGCCGGCGCCCTGATGTAGTGGGCTAAGCTGTCTAGCTATGTAATGTAAGTAATTCTACAGCTGACAGTTTCCTGAGTTGTACTAGGGGTAAATGAGATGGTTGTGACTGACCAGGTTCTCATTGGTAAGGCGTGTGATCTCCTGCTGGATGCTAAACTCCACCAGGGCATCTGGGGGCAGCGAGCTAAAGTGATTTAACATCTCCTGCTTCTTTTCCAGATCCTCCTTCATCACTTCGATTTGTGTATGGAGAGCCTCCAGCTCATCATGGTGCTTTCGATTCTGAGATTGGAGCTGTGTCTCCAGCAGCCTGACACAAACACACACACACACACACACACACACACACACACACTCCATTACTTGATCGCAAACAGCTTTGAATAAATGCAGCATGCATTGAGGTGTCACACTGATCCAGCTAAAATAAAGTGTTCGCTACATCACTACAAAAAACCTGAAAGTGTGACAAAAGAGTGTGACAAAACCCCAGATGCTTATTTTCCATGCAATCAACATAGAACAGCTCCTAAATAAGTAATAAACATGACATTTACCAGTGCTTATAATATCTACTGAGAAAGTGAATTGAAGTTAACTGACGAGGAAAAAGCTGAAAACCACAGCAGAAAAAGCACAACCTGGCTACTTGCTTTAGCCCCTGATAGGCCAGGCCAAGCTCCCCGTCTTCGTTCAAATAACACCAGTCGTGTCTTTTACTGGTGTCCAAGCAGAGCGAGAAGACGGTGAGGCGGAGTCAGAAAGCGGAGAAGAAAGAAAGAAAGAAATGAGTGGAAGAAGCAATAAAGAGACAGGATTATCTGGGCAAAGAAGATTCGAGCTAATGCAAATGATGACACAAAGTTTTTTTATCTGCCCTAACATCTGTTCTATGGGTCTACATGATCAGCATTTCAGCTTTACCTGCAAGGGAAGAAAAAAAAAAGCCTTGTATCTCTCACAGAAAAATAAACACGATAAAAAAGGAAATGAATGCAAGAAAGCAAAAAGGCAGTGCTATGGATAGCTAAATCCTTATCTAATAATATCTATTGCGATATGTATTGTATTGCAATACATTGTGATATATTGTATCGTGACCCATGTATCAGACGGTGAGGTCTTTGCCAATACCAAGCCGTACTGAAGGAGTTATAAACCCTACGCTCTCATCTACGCTTCCCATTCTGACATTTGGCGGACATGCTTTATCCAGACCAGATAAACTTACATTCATCTTGTGCTAACTGCTAAGGGTTAAGGGCCTTACTTAGGGCCCGAGGAGTGGATGCTTAGTGATGCTGGGAATTAACCATCTCGGACTTTTTAATTATATTTATCAGAACCTCTGACCTACACGTAACTCATGGAATTTTTCATTTCTTTTTAAACTGATCCCAATAATGGCAGATGTTCATTAAAAATGTATCATAAGGTGCTACTGGTGGCACGGAAATATTTCGGAAGTGCAAAGGCGATTTAGGAGATATTTTCACAATGTTGCGGCTCGAAAGCAGAAGCTGAAAGAGGAAACTGGAAGATAATTTCTCAAAGTTCTGATTAAAACAGTTGAATCCATTGGTCTGCATTATCAGCTTTGTTTTAAAAGCGGTGGTCGCCAGTTTAAACATGTGTAAACATGCATTTAACTATTTAAGCATTTAACCATTTATCTTCTTGTTTTCCGTCCATCAGAATTATGTAATTATTTCAATTAGGTTTATGCTTTCTATTCTGTTTCTCTCAACTAATCATCTAACACGTGTAACTCACCTATAACTCTCTGAACTCTCCTAACACGGTAAAAATGTTTGTTTGAAACACACACGTACTGAAACTAGGCCATCTTTTTAGTGAATATTAAATCTACAGTATATTTTTCATCATCACAAACACACATTAAAATATGGCTGACCGAAAAATGTAAGCAGAATTATTTGTATCACCTCTTGGACTCACTGAGACCCTGGTAGGCTTGGAAAACTTCCTCTTTGTCCACAGGTTTTTTGTTGCTGTCCCATTCAGTGATGTTATTGGAATCCTAGTAGGACAGAATCACAGATACATGGTGAGTGTCTGTAGCACTTACGAAACAAACGTCAGGATAATCAGGGTAGTCAAGTGCACGTTCTTCTGCTCTTTATATCTTTGTTGACTAATTATGTTTGCACTCATGTAGAAAAGCAAAAATACAAGACATCATATTTAGCCAATAAACCGTCAGAAATAATTTCCAGCCACAATTTTCTTGAGAATTTTGCTATTCCCGTATCTTTCCAGTTAGCATCAATTTATAAAAAAAAGGAAAAGTACAACAAAATTACACAGGAACTTTTTTTACAACAACAACTGAACCAATAGTTCACTAGTTTAATTAAATAAGTTTACTAGTTTATTAGCTGTTTAATAAAAAAAAACTTGATACAGCAGGCTTCAGGAAAGGTCTGTGATTAATCAGCTGAAATGTCAATCAAATAATGGAGGAGAAGCACCGCCCTGCTGCAGTGCAGCTTTCATTTTCTGTTGCATGGTGTTTATCAGGAGGGCATCCAAAAGAGCGTCTTTTACTTTCTGATTAGAGCTCAGATATTAAAAACAAGGTTTGCTTTTTTAATTGTATAACTAAATACTGCGATTAAAATCTGAATCTGAAAATAATTCGTTTTTTTTGTTTCTGCTGACATCATATTACATACTAGATTTAATAGAATTAATTAATTAAATAAATAATTTCCTTGCAAAAAGTATATAAAAGTGTTTGTGTATAAAGGAAACTAGATAAAACATTGAAAAAAAATGTTAGGATATTAATATTTACTGAAATATTAAAAAAGCTTCCTGAGCCCACAGATGAAATATTACAGTTGTCATGTCTTTTATGTTCATTTATATCATATAAATTTCTCTGAGACTTCATCATATGAAGCCACAATAAACTAATTAACGTGCGCTAGTTTTCTATTTATTATTAACTTTTATTTAATACAGATCACAGAACGTTTTTTTTGTAGTAAAGGAGATTCAGGACAATTTGGATGAAAAAGTATTTCAGAATTTTTAACATTTTAATAATTGCTTGTTTTTTTCTTTTATTAATTTCCTCAGACTGAAACCTTCCTACAGGACAACATTTCATTAATGTGATCTGTCGGTGCTGGTGGACATAATATTGCCATCCTTGGCTGATCCTGAATCAACATTTCAATCAACCAATCATAACCATCCGATGTCATCAGTGTGTGTCGACCAAACCACCTCAATCCATTTTTAATTCTTTCCCTTTTTTATCCACAAACAAACTAAAAAAATTTAACTGATTAAATGCTGAAAAATATCCACTTGTTTAGGACTGAAATTCATTGATTCTGGATTGATTTACTGATACTGACGATTCCTGGATTAACATTAAATCACAACCTGAAATTAGACTATAAACGATATTAAAATAATTGCTGATAATCAGGAAACAACATTAGTGAATTTAGACTGCACTGATTCTAATGATCCAGAATAAATATTAATGAATTGATTCAGTGAATCATAAACAATCACTAATGAACAATTGGGTGTAAAAAGTTCTGAAACGGTGAACCTGTAGAACCGCAATAGAACAACATTCTTACTATAAAAACAGGGGTTAATATTATTACATTAAATCACAAACCTTTTGGAATTTAACAATTACAAGCCAAATTTTTATAACCATAAATAA